>CAUYTI010008978.1:0-15367 GCA_963575145.1 Galago senegalensis | reverse complement strand
GGGTAGAGTGCCATGGCATCAAAGCTCACAGCAACCTCTAACTCCTGGGCTCAAGCAAGTCTCCTGCCTCAGCCTCCCAAGTAGCTGGGACTACAGGTGCCCGCCACAATGCCTGGCCATTTTTTGGTTGCAGCCATCATTCTTGTTTGGGGGGCCTGGGCTGGGGATTCGAACCCGCCACCTTAGGTGTATGTGGCTGGTGTCTTAGCCCCTTGAGCCACAGGCACCGAGCCCTTTTCCTGTTTCTTATAATCTGCTTCATTGTTTCAGTCCTCACTAATCTTTCTGCTTCAATATTCTGTTATCCTATTTAACAAATAGGTAGTGACTCTAGAATATACAAATGACTTTACACAGTTTATTGCTACCATGGGAAAGGATGACGATTTTCTAAAATTGCTTTGTGCTGAGTGCTCAGAGCATCATAGAAAATAAATTGTATTTTAAAGTTATATAAACATATTTTAAAAGTGAGTACCTACTATATACAAAGCATGGTGCTAATAAAAGAGGATGGTGTTTATCTGAAGTTATGCCGCATGAGAGCTTCTGAAGACCAGGAATCATCCTTTATTTCAAGGAAAGGCCATGGGATGGAAAACTGGTTAGGAAGGGTCCGTTTCCATGATGACGACCACCTTCACCAACCTCCCTCCCCCAGCATGCCTTTTTCTCATTTATAGAATGCACAAGATCACAGTTCACTGATTTAGGAGGGCTGCTCACTGATTTGTAAGCATCGATCAAGATGCCAGACCATCTTTCATGCAAACTGGCCTTGCTCACAGACACAGAAACTAAAATAAATCAGACTGAAGCCAGCAAGTGGTCAGCATGACCTCGGGAGGCAGACACTGGGTGTTCCTCATAGGCCTTCTCTAGCCTTCCCTCAATGCCAAATAACAATTCAACATCATCCTGTCCTGCCAGCTTGGTTTCCTCTACTCCAGAAGATTTGGGCCTCTCTGACCCCTAAAGCTCAGTTATCTCTGGAGTATACCTGTGTATACATTATCAGCCCTTAAAAGTCTAGATTCCACTCTGATTTAGCCAGTACCAGGGAAAAGAAAAGGCTGTGAACTTCAACAGTATAGGCTGCGTCAACCTTAGACTTGAAGAAAAATAAAAACTAGGCTAGGCGCAATGGCTCACACCTGTAGTCCTAGCATTCTGGGAAGCCAGCAGGTGGATCGCTTGACCTTAGGAGTTTGCTACCAGCCTAAGCAAGAGCCACACCCTGCCTCTACTAAAAATAGAAAAACTAACTGGGTGTTGTGGTGGGACCTGTAGTCCCAGCTACTCAGGAGGCTGAGGCAGGAGGATCGCTTGAGCTCAGGAGTTTGAGGTTGCTATGAGGTAGGCTGAGGTTGTGGCATTTCTAGCCTGGGCTACAGAGTGAGACTCTGTCTCAAAAAACGAAAAGTAAAAAAGAAGAAAAACAAGATAGATTCATTTGTTGAAAATTGAGGAAATCAAGAAAAATGAAAAGAAATAATAAAATTTGACTGTAATCATGTTTTCCAGAGAGATCTTCCTATGGCAGAAACATAGCCTCTCAGCCTCCCAAGTAGCGGTATGACATCCCCAGATGCTCCCTCCTGTGTGCCTCAGTCTGAGAAGCCTTGGCCTGGGGAGCCTCTTTCTGGCCTTCCTCAGGTGGTATTGATTGTCACATGTGTACACAACTTTCACACCTACTTGATGTTGAGACTAGCAATAAAAATCCCACCTCCGTGGAAGTAAACACCTTTTGGTCAAGCTGGGGCTCCAAATTCTTCTGGGAAAGCTCTAACTGTATTACCTTCTAAACCCCCTGGGAGTTGTGGGGCCGCTCCAAATGGAAGTCAAGGGAAGAGGCCAATCCTCCTTTTGCCTCCCCCTCAAAGTCCACTCCTGGGTCAGAGGTGCTGTGTTTGGGGCCCCTTAAATCATAGTAAATCACTGACCCAGTGGAGGACAAGAGAAAGTGACAAAAGGCCTCTTTGAAGTCTGTTGGGAAAGGCCCCAGTGGACACCACCCTTTCTCTACTCCCACACCTGCCTCTTTGCTGCCTGAAGGGTTCCTTTACCTTTCACTGTTCAGCAGGGGCCCAGCAGGCCCAGGCAGAGCGTGCAGACTGGTGACGACCCCTAATGAAACATGTTAGGATAGGGACCTTGGGAGCACAGAGGGAGAAAAGGAAATATCAGAATTCAAAGCAGTCCTGTCTGTCTGGGCTACCAGCCACCACCATGCGTGGGCACAGGAGCATACAGCAGCGTCAGTCTGGCCTGGACAGAGCCCAGCAAAGGGCTGCTTCGACTAGGCCTTCACCTGAAATCTCACACCAGGCAGATGTTTCCAGGCAGCTACCGGAAGCCATCTGCAAGGAGCAGCATCCCTCTTCCAGGATTAATTGTCGCTGGGTGAAGAATCATTCTTCTGTCCCTCCATTTATTTTCTTTTTTACAAACTTGAGTACCATCATAAAGCCTGTGCACCCAGGGACTGTGGCTCCCTCTGAGCTCTGGCATTTGGTCTCTTACAATATCTTTGGCACCATCAACATCACTGGCAAAACTGCGGGCACCCAGCTTGGAGCTGGGCCATAAACCCTGGCTCATTGGGTGCCTCTCCACTCCTGGGTTTGGCTTCTCAAGCTATTGAAACCAATGGCAAATCCTGTGGGGCTATGGGATACCTATGGGTGTCCGGTGCCTGATGTAGAGGACATGAAAGACAGACAACGGATAGGAAGGGCTTTGCCTGACCTTGGGGAACTTACCGGTGTTAACCAATTTGTCCTGGCAATCCCCAGTTGTTCATATTACTTTATGAACATCTGTTTCTTTCCAGATATTGTGGAACATGAGTGGCTGAAAACTCAGGTGCTGGAGCTATAGAGACCTGCATTCACAATCCTGCTCCCCCATCACTAGCATGGTGATTCAGCTTTGCCTGTCCAGATTTTCAGGTCGTAATTTGTCCCCCTTTAAAATGGAAATAACAAGGGCAGGTATGGTGGTGGCAAAAACCTGTAATCCTAGAACTCTGGGAGGCCAAGATGGGAGGATTGCTTGAAGTCAGGAGTTCGAGACCAGTCTGAGCAAGATTGAGATGCCTGTCTCTACTAAAAATAGATAAATTAACTTGGTGTGGTAACAGGTACCTATAGTCCCAGCTACTTGGGAGCCTGAGGCAGAAGGCTCACTTGAGCCCAGGAGTTTGAAGTTCCACCTAGCTATGACGATGCCACTGCACTCTAGCCTGGCTCAAAGGAAAATAAATTTTTTTTTTTTTGAGACAGGAGCCTCAAGCTGTCCCCCTGGGTAGAGTGTTGTGGCATCTCAGCTCACAGCAACCTCCAACTCCTGGGCTCAAGCAAAGTCTCCTGCCTCAGCCTCCCAAGTAGCTGGGACCACAGGTGCCCGCCACAATGCCCGGCTATTTTTTGGTTGCAGCCATCATTGTTGTTTGGTGGGCCTGGGCTGGATTTGAACCCGCCACCTTGGGTGTACGTGGCTGGCACCTTAGCCACTTGAGCCACAGGTGCCGAGCCGGAAAATAAAAATTTTAAAAATGAGAGTGACAATACCTGGCTCACAAATTATGAGAATTAAATGAGACTTCAGGCGTCCTCAAACTACAGCCCGCAGGCCACATGCAGCCCGCCAAGGACATTTATCCGGCCCAGTGGGTGTTTTTGCAGCCGCTGCCTGTCCTGCTTAGCAGCCGACTCATCCCGGGGCCCGCAGTCCAGCCCTCCAACAGTCTGAGGGACATTGAACTGGCCCCCTGTTTAAAAAGTTTGAGGACCCCTGTTGTATATAAATCACTTAACACAATGCCTGGTACTTAGTGCTAAGCAAAAGGTATTGTTAGGGTTTGTTTGTTTTTTAGACAGAGTCTTACTCTGTTGCCCAGGCTAAAGTGCCCTGGCATCAGCTAAGCTTACAGAAATCTCAAACTCCTGGGTTCTGGTGATCCTCCTGCCTCAGCCTCCTGAGCAGTTAGAACTACTACTGCATCCCTCACAACACACAGCTAATTTTTTCTATTTTCAAGAGACAGGCTTTTGCTCTTGTTCAGGCTGGTCTCAAACTCCTGAGCTGAAGTGATCCTTTTACTTTACCCTTCCAGAGTGCTAGGATTATAGGCATGAGCCACTGTGCCCAACCTAGCAAGAGGTATTGTTGTTAGTGTTATTATTATATAAAAATGGGCAGCAAGTCACCGCAGCTTTGGGAGTTGCAGCCCAGTGGCAGGCCTGGCTTTCAGTTTTGGATCTGCTGTGAATTAGCCTCATTCATAGGCTTTGAGCCTCAGTTTCCACAACTGTAAAATGTAAACTCTATCGGGCCTTTTGCTCTCGTAACCAACGTCTAACAAATGCTTATCAAGTGGCAGACACTGTTGTAAGTGCTCGCCTGTTAATTCATTTAAACCTCCCTCGTCCCTGTTTTGCAGATGAGGAAACTGAGGCACAGAGGTGCGGAGCTCAGGGTCAAGCAGCTAGTAACAGATGGGGCTAGTATCCCAACCCAGGCAGTTAAACCCAGAGCCTGCATTTCTCCTCTTTTTACTGTGAAGGATCAAACAGTACATATAACGATTATGAAAGCGCTTTGGGTGCAGGACACATTATACAAACACAGGAGATTATTACTACTTATCTGAGTCTCCTGGTGCTTGGTCTTCAAGTGGGATCCTTAACCTTTCCTGGCAAGGCATGGATTGGAAGACAACTTTAGATTTTCCTGAAGCCTTTTATTTATCGTAACTGGCTGTTAGGTGTTCAGGGAAGCTAAATTTCTAATTCTCTTCCACCGGTGAATAACAGAAGCAGGCTGGAAATCAGGTTTTCTGACTCTTAGCCCCGCGGTACTGCTATTCTGCCCCACCCACCCTCAGAGGCTTAGTTTGGGTTGGCACACAGGAATTCACTCTTCCTATGGCCACTAATTTCACAAGATTACATTCTGATTCTTTCTTCCTTTTTTGTTCTTTTTTTTTTAAAGAGACTTTTGATTGAAATACAGCATCTACACAGAGATGTACACAGATGATAGATGGTCAGCTAAATGTGTCTACATCTGTGTAAGCAGCACCCAGACAAAGAATTAGTACATTATGGCACCCTGGAGTCCTCCAGCCCCTCCCAGCCACAAACGCCAACAAAGGAAGCAGTATCCTGACTTCTAACATCACAGATCGGTTTTGCCTGTTTTTGAGCTTGACATAAATGGGATTTCACAGTGCTCTTTTTGTCTGGCTTCCTTTGCTCCATATTATGTTTGTGAGATTTGTCTGTGTTTTGCATATCGAGCAGTTCATTCTTACTGCAAGAGACTAGTCCATAGTTCTGGTCTTTTGAACCAAATTAAGAGGTACAGAGAAGTGTCCTGAAATGACTTAAGTTGGACCTTTAAAAAAAAAAGGTTAAAGCAATCAAATTGCTGAAACAACAACAATCACAAAATTATTTAATCTTTACAAATTAGATCTGGCTTATCGCCCATCTATTAAAAGCCACTTTCCCAGATCACTCCCCCATCCCTTTTTCCTTTCCTTCTCCCCTGGATTCCCACAGCCCTGGCAGTGTCACCCTGCCTGAACCCATAGGAGGGGATGGAGGTTAACTAGCTGCGTTCTACTTGGGTGAACCCACTTTGCTCTCAGAATAACTCAGAGCCTGGCCTGTCCCCAACTTGATTATTAAGTAGAGTTCCTAAGTCTTCAGCTACATAATAGCCACCTTCACCAATAGTTAGAGAAACTGCCTCCTGTGGTTGAAAAGGGGTCCCTTTGACCTCTATTACACTTGTGCAAGTCTACAGGGAAAATGCCCCCGCAGCCCCAGGCCTGAGTGAGGCAGGATGGAATGCGCAGAGAGGGGCTGGTCCTCTGCTGTGTCCCTGCCCAAGCAATCACTGCTGAGACTCACTCCCACAGCTTTCTCAGGCTCTGCCCTGCATTCCCGAGCACAGCTTGGTGGCAAAGGGGGTGCACACTGCTTCTTCATCCTTTCCTCACCAGGCCATGACCAGTCATGATTTCACGCTGACCAACCTTTCCAGGGTCTCCCTTTTGCTGGTAACAATGACCTAATCCCAAGATGCAATTTTAGGGGAGCTCTGAAGCACATCCCGGGACCGCCTGTCCCGAGTCCAAGTCCTTATATGGAACAATCCCTGACCGGCTGCGGCAGCAGGCCTGGTGCTGACTGTAACGCAACACAGCTGATTCACCAGCTGTCCCTCTCTCCCTAAGCTGGGCCTGCCCGCTCCTGATTCCACTAAGATCAGCAGGGCATCCGTAACAAAAGTTTAACTAAGATAGCTGAAGTGCCGGACTTTATTATTATTTTTTTGTGTGTGTGCCCTTGGAGGCTGTGCTACAATTTAGTTTTTATAATACTTCTTTCTAAGCTCCCCATTCCTGGGAGGCTGTCCTTTCTGGAATGTAATAGAATAATGACATGACTGGTGCTTTTTCTTCAGGACTTCTCTTACCACGGGCATGGTCAGGAAGAGGGGAGGAGAGAAGACAGTTATAGCTCAGAGGTTTGCTCCAGCCCAGCTGCAGAGGACAGTTTTGAACGCTAAACAGTCACTGGGCCCCACCCTGACCCAGGGCAGAGTTCAGTATTCAACAGCCCTTAGTTGGAGCCTTGGCTATTCTTTGGTCTCCACCCTCAACTATTTTTATTTGTTTGGCCTTCTGTTAAGTATGAGGGACAGAATTAAGAAAGTCTCAGACGTAGGAAAGAATACTGAAATCTGGGTTACCAGCTGCATTCAAAGCTCCTAAGTGGATATTCATGTTCTTTTTATTAGCATCCTTACCACCATTCCACGCCTATTAAAAGCAAAGCATTGTAATAGACTCTAGCTGTGGTGTGCTAGAGCGGGCTCAAACCAGTTTGTGAGGCTCCTTTCTAGATTTGCAGGAAATTTGCAAGTCAAATGTTAAATATAACTATTATTAAAGATTAAATTACATAAAATCACAATGGACTGAATTATATTTAAAACAAAGGTAATCAATACCCCCAGTTCACTTCCTAATTATTTCACTACATTTCATTATACTATTCTGGTACTCCTGAGGCTGTTCACAAAGATTACATCCTCATGGTGGAAATACCATATAATGATGTGCTACTGGGCTTCTGTCCCCAATTCCTTGTCTGGGGCTATCATACTGGTAGCTTGAAATCAGCAAGATGGAAGCATTTACTCCATGGGACTCAGAAACCTATAAACTAGGATCTCCCCATCCCCTCAAAGAGTTATTCATTAACCATTTACAAGCACATCATGACTCTAGCGGCCAGTAAAGCAAATACCTGCCCTCATGCTGCTTAGAATGCCTTGAGGGAAACAAGCCTTTCAAGTTATGGGTTGGGCACCATCTCCAAAATGCCAAATAAGAACGGAAAAGAACATGAGCCTTGAAGTCAGAGTGACTTGTATTAGCATCCCAGCCTGCCACTCCCTAGCCATATCCCCTTAAATAAATCACCTGAAGTTGGCTCAGCGCCTATGGCTCAGGTGGCTAAGGCGCCAGCCACATACACCTAAGGTGGGAGGTTTGAATTCAGCCTGGGCCCGCCAAACAACAATGACGGCTGCAACCAAAAAATAAATAAATAAGTCACCTAAAGTTTCTTAATTGTTTACAAAATGGGAAAAAAGGACCTCCTCATGAGATTGCCACTAGGACTTAATGGCAAAGATGTAAGAATGTAGAAAGGGCCTTACTCTTTTGGGGAGCAGCATGAGAAATGGTGCAGAATCACAAGAGTGAAAGAGCTGATCAGACAATGGTCTAGTATGGCTTGATATTAAGGTACGCCACTAGGACACCACGATGGACACGGTGTAGTATGATGTGACCCCGGAAATGCAGATGAACAGGAAGGGAAACACTGAGAGCAGGTGGGACAGGGCGGAGGACACTGAGCGGCTCTGAGGCAGACAACAGTCCAGGTAACCATGTTTGAAGGGCTGCAAGTCCAGGCATAATTCAGACAATTGCATCCACCCAGAGATACACCCTTAGGCAGTGTCGGGAGCTAGGCAGGGCTGTCCATCCGAGACTAGTTCCCAGCCATAACTAGAAATATAGAGGCCTTTCCTACATAGACCCTAAAGAGGGAGTCAGCAGAACTAGGCAGAAGGTCAGGACCTTGGTTAAATAGGTAAAAGTTTGGGAGGAGGTGCATTTCAGTACTCTTGAGAGGACAGAGATATAGGTAGGACAAACAAATTACCAAGTAGCAAATGAAAGCATAATTGAAATGGACCAGTAATGAAGGGGTTGACTTTCAGTGAGGATGAGTTCAGGTACAAGTAACAGAATATATGAGTAAGTAATAAAGATGTTGAAGTATCTCACAGGAACTCAGATGTAGGGGTTCTAGGTTCCGTGGCTACACATTGTCATAAAAAGGCCAAGCTCTTTCTATCTTTTCTCTCTGACACCCTTACTGCTATTGTGGGTGTGTTTCCCTTTATCCTTGGCCTTGAGGCCTCATGGTCATTAGAGAGCTGCCGCAACTCACACCACCACAATCGGAAAGGATAGCAGGCGGCAAAGTCTGTCTTTTTAATCAGGGAGCAAAATCCTTTCCCCCAAGTCCAGCACATTCCCCTTCACGTTTTGTTGACCAGAATGGGTCGCATACTGTAGTAATGACACAGAACAGAATAACGCCTTCAAAGGTGTTCACAGTGCAGTGCTCCGAACCTGTGACTAAGGGACTTTGCAGATGTGATCAAAGATATGAACCTTGTGACTGGGAGGCTCTCCTGCATTATCTGGTGTGCCCAATCCAATCACATCAGCTCAGCTGGTAAGGGAGATGGCATCTTGAGAAGGTCTTGTTATTGGTTCTAAGATATAGAGGGCTATGTATAAAAACCAGAGAGGGCTAAGTGTGGTGGCTCACACCTATAATTCTAGCATTCTGGTAGACCAAGGCAGGTGGATTGCTTGAGCTCAGGAGTTTGAGACCAACCTGAGCAAGAACAAGACACCATCTCTGCTAAAAACAAAAAAATTAGGTTTCGTGCCTGTACTCAGTGGTTAGGGCACCGGCTACATGCACCAGGGCTGGTGGGTTAGAGCCTCGCCTGGGCCTGCCTGCTAAACAACAATGACAACAACAACAACAACAACAAAAAAAAACAGCTGGGAGTTCTGTAGTCCCAGCTATTTGGGAGGCTGAGGCAAGAGAATCGTTTAAGCCGAAGAGTTTGAGGTTGCTTTGAGCTGTTATGCCACAGCTATTTACCGGGGGTGACAAAGTGAGACTCTTTCAAAAAAAATAAATAAAAATAAAATAAATAAATAAAAATCAAAAAAACTAGCCAAGTGTGGTGACAGGTGCCTATAGTCCCTGCTACTTGGAAGGCTGAAGCAAGATGAATGCTGGAGCCCAAGAGTTTGAGGTTGCTGTGAACTATGATGCCACAGCAGTCTACCCATGGTCACAAAATGAGACTCTGTCTCAAAACAACAACAACAACAAACCAAAAACAAAACCAGAGAGAGGCCACTAGGAGCTAATAGAGGCCCCCAGCTGACAGCTGGTAAGGAAACAGGAACTTCAGTCCTGCAGCTGTGAGAAACTAAAATCCGCCCACACCAGAAAGACCAGGGAAACCCACTCTCCCCTCCCAGAGCCTCCAGAAAGGAACACAGACCTGCAGACACTTTGATTTTAGCGAGTGAGTCCCATGATAGATTTCTGACCCACACAACTCTAAGAAAAAACATTTGCCTTGTTTTGAGCTGGAGCTGTAATAATTTGTTATAGTGGGAAAAGGAAACTAATACAGAGGCATACCCGTAATCCCACTCATGGTAAGGGAGCCTGAGATACCATATTTGAATTGTCCCCTGGGACTGGGTGCAGGCTAAGTTCCTTGAGTTGTTGTCAACTATTCACGAAATAGGAACGAGGGCAGATGAGTGAAGGGTTGGGAGCCAGCAAGTGAGGAGTACGGTAACCAGGGCTAAGGGCTGCCCAGCAGGTAAGCATGGGGCAGACAGGCCGGTTGTTTCCAGCTACCTTCTACTCAGGCTGAGCTGGTCATTAAATGCTCAACAGTGCTCAGGGTTACAACCAGGGGACTATACAGGTCCCCAGAGATCTCCCCTTTCTACCACCAGGGCCCAGTACTGGTTAGGAGAAAAAGACTCAGAGAAGGAGCACACAGGGTCCCAGCCTGCGATTGAGCTTCTGGAGCTGATGTTTGGAAAATGCTACTCCCTATTTTTCATCAAATCTGGGATGTACCAGTACTTTGCAAGCTACTAAAGAAAGAAGTACTGTTAAAGAAACAATGACACGCTGTTGATTGTAACATCATTGTAGAATGAAGAAGATGTTAAAATGGATAAAAGCATACATCTTAGAATCAAGTACATATGATGATATCAACTTTCCCCCAGTGGTGAGGGGGAAATGCTTGAGGTGCTGCCTGCTCAGTCAGAATTGCAAGGGGGTGGATTTGGGGATGGCTACTTTTTTTTTTTTTTTGAAGACAGTTGCTCACAGCAACTTCAAACTCCTGTGTTCAAGTGATCTTCCTGCCTCAGCCTCCCAAATAGCTGGTACTACAGGCGCCCAGAACAATCAATGCCAGGCTAAATTTTCTATTCTTTTTTTTTTTTTTTGAGACGGAGCCTCAAGCTATCTCCCTGGGTAGAGTGCTGTGGCTTCACAGCTCACAGCAACCTCCAACTCCTGGGCTCAAGCAAGTCTCCTGCCTCAGCCTCCCAAGTAGCTGGGACCACAGGTGCCCGCCACAACGCCCGGCTATTTTTGGGTTGCAGCTGTCATTGTTGTTTGTCGGGCCTGGGCTAGATTCGAACCCACCACCTTAGGTGTACGTGGCTGGCATGTTAGTCACTTGAGCCACAGGCATGGAGCCAATTTTTCTATTTTTAGTAGAGACAGGGTCTTGCTCTTCCTCAGGCTGATCTTAAAACTACTGAGCTCAAGGGATCCTCTCACCTCAGCCTCCCAGAGGATTACAGGTAAGAGCCATGGTGCCCTGCCAGGGGCCTATTTTTGAGTTACTAAGGAAGTCAGAGTTCAAGGTGGGACAGGGAGAAGATGCTCATGGAGCTCCTTGAAGCCAAGCTAAAGGAAGTGGACTTTCTCCAGTAGGCGATGGGCAGTCCCTGAAGGTTTCCTGGCAAGGGAGTATGACGCTGTGGCCTCTGACCCTATGCCCCCTGATACCTAAAACAGCATTATGACTCCATCTCATAGCAAAGCATGAAGGATCACTTTCCTCTTGCCCAAGACAGTTGGAATGGAGTCACCTTTGACTGGCACTGAACAGTGCATTTGGCCCTGTTACAAATTAGGACACATTCAAAGGACAACTTTATTTTTAATAAGAAGCTCACTTTTACTCATCCTGACTAATGTACTGGGTGTGTGTGCCCTCTGAGTCATTAAGTTATGGACAAGCCTTGTTAGCATCCTCCCTGGGACTCTGCCCCAGAGCCCAGAAGGGCATTAGGGATTTGCCCTAAAGGCTTGATCTGGCCATGGAAAAGTTGCACAGATGAGCCTTTAGGGGTCATCAATGATCATTTTTGCCTCTTTCTTTTGCCTGGGGCTGGCCCTGAGGCCAGAAAGTTTGGAGATCTTTCTGAGTACTTTTATAATTAGGGGGAAAAATCACAGCATCACCCTATGGAAAAGGCTGTAAGAAATCACCTCAAAACCTGTAATTTTCCTGATTAGGAAGCAAAGACTAGGGTGGCGCCTGTGGCTCAGAGGAGTAGGGCACTGGCCCCATATGCCGGAGGTGGCGGGTTCAAACCCAGCCCTGGCCAAAAACTGCAAAAAAAGAAAGAAAGAAAGAAATAGGGCTGGTGATAGTACCTACTGCAGAACATTGTTGTGAGGAATAAATTTAAACACTCAAGGTCTTAGACAGTTGCCTGCCAGCTGGTCATTGCTCCAGATAGAGCCGTTGTTGCTGTTATTCTTTTCTGGGACTTGGGCTGCCTCCAGCACCTTGCTCCTGCTATCAGGCTAGAGGTCTGAACTTTGAGACTTAGGGGCAAAGGCATCTATGGAATTTGTTCCCCTTGCTAATCTGGCAAAGTCAACAAATCATTTCTGTTCAACCCAAGAGGAGCCTCTGGAGATGTTAGGTCATGGCATGGGACTGTTTGATGTGAGAGGCTCAGAGTGTTGGATGGAGGGAGAGTCAGTAGCAGAGCTGGGGGAAGGAAGCACTCTCTGAGGTCTGGGGAAGCCCATCCGATGTGGAAGGGAAAAGGCAGGGTACAGAACCTGGGAGGCACCTGGCTGGGGGTGCTGGCTCATGCAGAAGGCTAGGAAGGGGGATGTGATGCGGGCATTCACGGCTAGAAAGGAAGGGGACTCAGAGGCTATGAAAAGAACCATTTTTCTGTAGGACTCAGGAAGGGCCTCTCATGGGGGATTTCCTACGGGGCTTCAGGCCTTGGCTGTCTTCCCAGGGAAAGGTGGTGTTTGCCATGGGGAACGTGCACACTGCATGGCTTTAGTTCAGAGATGAACAGTGCCCACTCCTGTCTCTGGCAATGCTGGTCTCCTGGAGCCTTGTTCAGCTGGGAACAAACATGCTCTTTCCTTGAACCATATATTTCAGATGTCTCAATGCAAGACAGGAACACGGAGATCAGGGCAGAAGTGGAAGAGAGGGGCATGGAAGCCATGAATAACGCTGGGGTGAGGGGAGGAGAGAGCCCTGAGGGGCTATTTCAAAGAAATAGGTCCTTGGCAGAGGGCTTTATTGTGGCCCCAGACTACTAGCCAACCCTAGACCCCTGGTCATGCTGACATGGCTGTTCCAAGGGGCTCAAGGTGGTCTAAGGCAAAGTCTCCTTGGAGAGAAAAATTTCAAGATTAAAACAAAACAAAAAGAAAGCACAATCAACTCTCTTTGCCTCTTTCTCCTACCACTAATCAAAAAGTATAGTACATGCCATTGAAAAATCACATCTCAGGAATAGCACACACTTTCTGACAGCATCTGCCAAGATTTCTGATGAGGCTGATAGAAACGTGTTCCATTTTCATGTTGGGTAATGAGCAGATAGGAGTCCTTGCACATCTGTTCAGGCAAGATAATGATAATACTATTACTAGAGGCACTGTGCCCTGAATACATTCTATTTTTTTTATCTCCACCCTATCCTTTTCCTTCCTCTGTTCTTTCCTTACAACTCTCTCCCTTCTTCTCGTGTTTCCTTTCTTGCTCTCACCTATCCTTGTCTTTTTTCTTTCCTCATCTCAGTGCCTGCTCAGTTTGCAGAAACCGTGGGACACCAGTCTGAGCAAAAGCAAGACCCTGTTGCTTCTAAAAATAGAAAAATTATTCTGGTGTTGTGGTAGGCACCTGTAGTCCCAGGCACCTGTAGTCGGGGCTGAGGCAAGAAGGTCACTTGAGCCCAGGAATTTGAGGTTGCTGTGAGCGAGGCTGATGTCAAGGCACTCTAGCTTAGGAACAGAGTGAGACTCTGTCTCAAAAAGAAAAAGAAACCCATGGGACAAAGTGAGGAATTCCCATCCCATTAGGAGCAGGGGCTGGCTGCCCAAGATCACAAGACAGGGGAGTTACTAGGTCCTTCCTCACAGTGCTGGTGGTTCCTTCTATAAAGGGCCCCCTCTCACTTGTCAGCCAGAATCCTTCAGCCCAGTCAGAGAAATCTCTGGATCTGTCTATATGCACGATGTCACCAGCAAAGAATCAAGAGAGACAGCAACCGTGACCAGCTAATTCCCGCCAGAGGGATGCCAGATGGAAAGGATTTAATGTTTTCAACATCCAGGAATATTTTGTGTTATAAAAGGACACTTTTGGATATTTAATTGATTTATAAAGGAATGAAATTTTAATATTGGAGTATAAGCACAAAAATCAGAATGTGGGGCTGAATTTCAAGGTTAGGGGGAGCTGTGCCTGTGCTTATGAAGTCATTCATTCACCCATTGTTCATTTTTGTCAACAAATATTCACCCAGCACCTACTATGTGGCAGAGGATGAGCTGGTTACTAAGTTTCATGATTTCTGCCTTTCAGGGCCTTGAAGTCTACCCCAAGTAGACTACCCAATTAAATATAGCTGTGGTTCCCAACATATCTCCTGTACCCAATATGAATATCATTTTCTACCCAATTTAAATATAGCTGTGGTTCTCAACATATCTCCTGTATGGAAGCAGAATCCTCTTGGGGCCTCTTCATTATGAAATTATCTTGGGTATCTATATAAAGATGCACTGGTTCAGATTCCTGCACATTGATCTCATTGATCTATTAATCTGTCCACTTATCCACATTTCCACACATCCAACCATCCCTCTTTCCAACCATCTATTCACTCTTTCATCACTCTTTCATCTATCCATCTACCCCTTGATGGTCTCATCTATCCATCACTTATCCATTTATCCACCCATCCATCCATGCATCCATCCATCCTTCCAACCATCCATCCACTCACTCATCCATCATCTTTATCTACAACCATGTGGTAAGAGGCCAATCACTAGTCCAATGCAGAACAGGTCAGACCTAACCAATTATAGTAGGGAGCTGTATAAAGCGGAACTGTGGTATCTGTATGCAGAGTCCAGGCCTGATAACTCACAGTGAATCATTCTTGAATGCCGGGCTGTGATCTGAAGAGCAGAGATGGGATACATTTCAGTAGTAAGGGTTCATAGGAAAGTGCCTAAATTTAATCAGTATAGTGTCTATGTTTCTCCCTAGTCTAGAGAGGCCACTCAGGGAAGTCAGGCATAGCAGCAATCAAGTAACAGGGTCTCATGGGTTGCACTTTGGCTGACAGAAATTATCTTTCCACAGAGTTCTATTAAATTTTTCCTCAACATGATGGCATTACTACATCATAATTATTACTTTCTCTTTGTATATAGAAAAGCTAAATAAAGATAAGCTTTTTTGTGGGCAGTTTAACTTCTCAATATACTTTCCACCCAAAGATCCTCCCAAATTGGAGGACTTGGTGGAAAACAGTGCTGGAAATTGTTCCCTCGATTCCCAAAGGTTGTATTCTAGTGTTTTTCTGGTTGCAGGAATTCTGATTGAAGCTTACACTTTTTTTTTTTTTTTTTTTGAGACAGAGCCTCAAGCTATCCCCCTGGGTAGAGTGCTGTGGCTTCACTGCTCACAGCAACCTCCAACTCCTGGGCTCAAGTGTGTCTCTTGCCTCCGCCTCCCAAGTAGCTGGGACCACAGGCGCCCGCCACAACGCCCGGCTATTTTTTGGTTGCAGCCATCATCATTGTTGTTTGGCGGGTTCGTGTTGGGGATTTGAACCCGCCACCTTAGGTGTACGTGG
>CAUYTI010008973.1:0-24169 GCA_963575145.1 Galago senegalensis | reverse complement strand
GAGTCTCCTGCCTCTGCCTCCCAAGTAGCTGGGACCACAGGCGCCCGCCACAACGCCCGGCTATTTTTTGGTTGCAGCCATCATTGTTGTTTGGCGGGTCCGGGCTGGGGATTCGAACCCGCCACCTTAGGTGTACGTGGCTGACGCCTTAGCCGGTTGAGCTATAGGTGCCGAGCCAGTTTAACCTTATTCTTTATTTATTTATTTTTGAGACATAGTCTCACTTTATAGCCCTTGGTAGAGTGCGTGGCATCACAGCTCATAGCAGCCTGCAACTCCTGGGCTTAGGTGATTCTCTTGCCTCAGCCTCCTGAGAAGCTAGGACTATAGGCACCTGTCATAACGCCCGGCTATTTTTTGTTTGCAGTTTGGCCAGGGTCGGGTTTGAACCCTCCACCCTCGGTATATGGGGCCAGCGCCTGCCCACTGAGCCACAGGCCCCGCCCTAACCTCATTCTTTATCATCAGAATTCTTCCATATGTATTTTTTAAAGAAGAACCCTTAGCTACCACCCTGTAGTAAATGGAATGGTGCTTTACCCAGCCCAGCTGCTATGAGTATGAGTTGCTATCACATCGTGGCTGCTCTCCTGGCCCTCCCCTTCTCAGAACTCCCCTTGGCTGAGAAGCGCTGTCTTGCTGGGCAGTTACAGGAGGAGGAGGGCAGTTCCAGCCAATGAGTGATACAGGGGCCTTGTCCCAGGCCTGGTTGGATTCCAGAGCCCTCTCCTGGTAGACTAAGACCACACCCTGGCTTGGTGTTCCCTATCCTATACCTGTCTGGCTTCTCTGCCTCCCTTACAGGTCTTCCCTGAGAATAGCACAGCAATAAGTTACAAGCACGAGCTCCCAGTGTCAGGTTCTGCTTTTAGACATCTGGGCCTTGGGCACATCTTTGGAGTCCTCCCCTTCTGTCTGAGCCCTATATAGCCTAATATGTCTCATCTTCTGCTCTCTGGGCAGACGGGCAGAGAAGCTGGAGCCTCGTGACTACCCAGAGAGACAGGTTTTAACCCCATGTAAATGAATGCAGAGCTGGGAGTGTGATGAGAGTGAAGAACAGGTGTGTTTGACCTAGTTAGAACGTCAGAGAAAGCTTCCCTGCAGAAGTGATGCTGAGCTGTGATTCAAGAAATGAACCAAAGTTTAAAGTGAAGAGAGAATAGCACTCTCGTTAGAGGGACCGACCACAAGAGGGAACGTGGAGGTTAGAAGAGATGAAAGGGAAGCCAGTGTGATGGGAGCAGAAACATCAAAGGCTGGCGGAGCTGAGTGAGGCTGCAGGGGTGGGTGGGGGCCAAGCCACGGGCTTGGCTATTTAAGGAATCTGGTCCGTGTCCTAAAACAAAAGGCAGCATTGACAAGTTTTCTGCTCCTGGGAGTAGGGTAAAGTGACAAGATCTATTTGCAGTTCGAAAAGATTTCTCAGGCAGCAACGTGGAGAATGGATTTGAAAAGGTGAGAAGGTTCGTTGCAGAATCAAACCTTCCTTCCTTTCTTTGCAGGGGAAAGAAGAGAGAGCCTGGCTGGGGTGGGGGGACGGAGGAGGCAGTGGAGACAGGGGGGCAGCTTTGGGAGGTCATTAGGAGTAACAGGGACAAGATTTTACGGTGGGAGTGGAGACGCACAAGGTGTCAAGGATGACACCTGGGTTTCCAGGGCTTATAACTGGAGAGAGTGTAGGAAGTACTAAGAGACACCAGGACGGCTCTGGGGCAAAGACTGTCCTTCACTATCCCGCAGTAAGTGCGGCTGACTGCCTGGCGTGTTCTGCATAATTTACCATCCAGTTTCCTCAGATGCCAGCAGACTTCCTACCATGATTGGCACTGTACATCTGGGTGAGTCAGGATGGGTCACGGGTGGGGGGTGAGGAGGAAAGGAGATGGCAGAGGAGTGGGCAGGTGGGGGTGGCCTCCTGGGGAACAGAGGGTGGCAGTGTCCCTCTTGTATTTAGAACAAGTTTCACCCCGGCCAGGCCCAGTTTATCCTCTTCTCACTCCTATCTGGCTTACATAAAACTTCTGAATCTTGACTAAAATACTCAGGATGCCGTTTGTCATTTGGAGGAGGTCATTTTCTTCACCCTAAAAAGAAGTCCTTTATAGAGAAAGAAATAGCCCTGTAAGTCTAGTGATTCAACCACCCTGGTTCCACCACAACTAGATAGCTCCCCACAAGAATAACAAATATGGGCTCGGCACCTATAGCTCAACTGGCTAAGGCGCCAGCCACGTACACCTGAGCTGGTGGGTTTGAATCCAGCCTGGGCCCGCCAAACAACAATGACAGCTGCAACCAAAAAATAGCCAGGCATTATGGCAGGCACTTGTAGTCCCAGATATTTGGGAGGCGGAGGCAGGAGACTCACTTGAGCTCAGGAGTTGGAGGTTGCTGTGAGCTGTGATGTCACAGCACTCTACCCAGGGCGTCAGCTTGAGGCTCTGTCTCAGAAAAATAAAATAAAAAATAACCAATATGACCCACTTCACCAGCTTGGATTTATTTCTTTTATTTCCTGATGAATTTCCTGAGTCCCAGCTCGATTTTAATAGCAAACATCCAGAGTTTTCCTTTTGGAACCATGCCCCTTCAGATATTCCAAGAACCCTTAACCCAGCTATTCCACTGCTATGGCCTGCTAATGGGCCTTGAAGAACCCATCTTCTCTCTGGCCAATTCTCTCTCTTTTTTTTGGCCAGGGCTGGGTTTGAACCTGCCACCTCTGGCATATGGGGCCAGCGGCCTACTTCTTTGAGCCACAGGTGCCGCCCTCTTTTTTTTTGGAGACCGTCTTGGTCTGTTACCCCAGCTAGAGTGCAGCAGCAGCATCATAGCTCACAGCAACCTCAAACTCCTGGGTGCAAACAATCCTCCCACCTCGGATCCCGAGTAGCTGGGACTTCAGATGCACACCATAATGCCCATCTAATTTTTTCTATTCTTAGTAGAGGTAGGGTCTTGCTTTTTCTCAGGCTGCTCTTGAATTCCTAAACAAGCAATCCTCCTATCTTGCTTGGGTGAAAGTGCTAGAGTGTCTCTTCCCAAAAAACCCCAAAAGGCACATAGGAAGGTATCATGAAGGTAGCAAGTTTAGGAAGCGGCTAACACCCCTATGGCCTATTGCTAGGGAGCAAAGAGGGAAGGTTGGTATTTAATCCTGAAGTTTGGAGGAGGGACCCCAAAGCACTGAAACTCAGGCCTCTGAGGAGAAAGTGCTATTAGGCTGGTGTTGATATTTCCATGCCTCGACCATAGAGGGTATTTCTGTGGATCATTATGAGACTGGCTCTGTGTGGCATGAAAAACTGCAAAGTGGACTCAGCTATTGCTGAGGGAAGGAGCTGTCACTGCCAGAGCGAGGAAGTGAAGCTAGGGTGGCATTCTCAGACAGGAAGCAGCAGGCGACAATTCTCCACTCCCTCCTCAAGCCCTGCAGTCTCCTGCTCTAGCACCCCATTGGCAGGGCCTCAAAACCTGGCAAAACCAGAAATAGAATTTTCAGAGTCTCAAATCCAGTAAAACAAAGTTAGAATAAAAGAGTGGGTTTGGGAGTGGCACCTATGGCTCAAAGGAGTAAGGCACTGGCCCCATATGCTGGAGGTGGTGGGTTCAAACCCAGCCCCAGCCAAAAACTGCAAAAAAAAAAAAAAGAACAAAGTCAGGTGCAGGGGTGTGATCCTGTAGTCCCAGCTACTTAGGAGGCTGATGTAGGAAAATCCTTTGAGCTTCAGTGTTTGAAACCAGCCTGGGCAACATAACAAGACCCCCATCTCAAAACAAACAAGCAAGCAAACAAATAAATCATTTTAGATTAAGTGGGGAAATAAATTTAGTACATATATTTCAGACTATCACTAGTAAATATCATTTTTGTAATCAAACTTTTTTTTTTTTGTAGTTTTTGGCTGGGGCTGGGTTTGAACCCACCACCTCTGGCATATGGGGCCAGCACCCCACTCCACTGAACCACAGGCGCCACCCTGTAATCAAACTTTTGGCATGCAGTCTTAGAGGTTATACTTCCCAAGTAGTATCTGAAGTGCCTGGCACATAGTAAATGTGCAATGTTTTTTGAGTGAATGAGAATTATTTTCTGTCATTGACTAAAAGCATAGCTTCATGCTTTAATTAGAGTTAGGACTTTTGACTGAAAGTCTAATGTGCAAAAAAAGGCCACCATAGTGTTTATAAGCAAAAACCACATTATTTTAGAAAATAATTCTGAACAATTAAATTCCAAATGTCTATGCTATGAAACATAGTCATAATAACTTTTGCTCAGAATTTTTTTACGTAAGTCTTAACCACTATAAAGGCTCAGGGCCTGTAGCTCAGCGGCTAGGGTGCCAGTCACATACACCAGAGCTGGCAGGTTCGAATCCAGCCTAGACCTGCCAAACAACAGCTACAACCAAAAAATAGCCAGGCATGTGTCAGGCGCCTGTAGTCCCAGCTACTTGGGAGGCTGAAGCAAGAGAATCACTTGAGCCCCAAGAGTTTGAGGTTGCTGTGAGCTGTGACGCCATAGCACTTTACCAAGGGCAACATAGTGAGACTCTGTCTCAAATAAATAAATAAATAAATATCTCAATAAAGTAGCCAGGGTAGTACCTGTGTCTCAAAGGAGTAGGGCACTGGCTCCATATGCTGGAGTTGGTGGGTTCAAACCCAGCCCTGGCCAAAAAAAAAATAAAATAAAGTAGCCATACAATGTCTAAATACCAATATCATCAATTGGCTATGTATGTCTGAATGAATTTCTAGACTCTATTCTGTTCCAAAGATCTGTTTATCTTACACAGATTTGGGTTTCTTATATGATAATACCATATTGTCTTAATCTAGATTTATTGAAAATGATAAGATTTCGCAGTGTAAGTCCTCCAACTTATTTCTTCTTTTTTAACTTTTGATTATCCTAAAACTTCCTCAGAAATTTTAGCTGGGATTTTGATTAGGATTCCTCTGAGTCTGTGGAATAATTTGGGGGAAATTGGCACTTGAACCATATTGAATCTTCTAATCTGTGAATAAATTATATCTCTCCCATTATACATAATAGAGGTCTCCTTTAATTTCTCTCAGCAATGTTTTGTTGGAGAGGTCAGGTCATAATCCAGTGGTTTGCTGGTGAACCAGCTTTTGGGGTGTGGGGGTGATTTTCAAGGTACTGATATGATGACACTAAATGCATTTTGAAGAGATGACAGAAAGCTGTTGTTTGAACCAGTTCCAACATTGAATCCATTCCTAAATATTTCATGGGTTTTGGTCCTATTCTAAATTCCTGGCCTTGTAATATTATGTTCTTTTTTTTTTTTTTTTTTTTTTAGAGACAGAGTCTCACTTTGTTGCCCTCAGTAGAGTGCTGTGCCGTCACAGCTCACAGCAACCTCCAGCTCTTGGGCTTAGGCGATTTTCTTGCCTCAGCTTCCCGAGTAGCTGGGACTACAGGCGCCTGCCACAGTGCCCCACTGTTTTTTTGTTGCAGTTTGGCTGGGGCCGGGTTCAAACCCGCCACCCTTGGTAAATGGGGCGGGCACCCTACTCACTGAGCCACAGGCACCGCCCAAATATTATGTTCTTGAGTGACTGGATTTTACTATCTTCCTTTAAAGCGTGCTAACATGTTTTGTTAGGCAGCTACCTGTAGAACAAGTTGATCTTTTGAATCTTATTAAATCTTTGTTCTTAGCCCTTCTACAAAGGCATTACCCTATCAGGGGTGTCATGGGACCTATGGCAGATACCCCGCATGCAGATTATTTAGGGACTGTTTTGCTTATCTGCTGTGTCAGATATCACAAAAAGTACTGAACAAACCTTTTCTTTTCCTCATCAGTTTTCATTGGTGTTTGTGTATTTAATGTGCGGCCCAAGACGACTCTTATTCTTCCAACGTGCAGATTTCTCTTCAGTATTCTGCCTTGAAATTGCTCCTTCCCAGCTCCAGCAAGTCAGCAAGATCCCTGGAGATCTTTTTAGGCCCTTGCCCCTGCAGAGCAATTCAAAAATTGCCTTCAGGCAAAGAGCTGGGGTGATTGTAGGGCTCACTCTGTTTATTTTCCTCATCAGAGAGGTAACTGTTTATACAACCAACCGTCCCAATATCTGAATACAGTTGTTTCATATGTCTTGTCCAGTTTTCTAGTTGTTTATGCCAGAAGGGCAAATTCTGTCTCAAATATTCTTTTCACTGCCAGAGTAGAAGTTACTGGTTTGTTTTTCAGTCTGAGTTTACACGTTTTATCTGAAACGCCTGTTGCTAAAAGAGCTGCTTTCTGTACTGAGGGCTTTGACAGCAATAGAAACTAAGTTACAGGAGGACCAAAGTGCATATTCTAGGTGAGAAGGCTTTTAGGAGGAGACACTCAAATTGAATCATCAAGTGTCACAGATTTTATAAGGCCAAATGAGAAAGAACTACTGATTGTTCCCCAAAGCCTACAAGTCTTCTCCATCTCAGTTAATAGCAACTCCATCTTTAGATTTACTCAGACCAAAAACCCAGAAGTCATCCTTATCACCTCTCTTTCTCTCTCTCTATTTTTTTATTTTTTTTTTTGAGACAGAGTCTCATTCTGTTGCCCTGGATAGAGTGCAGTGTGTTGCTCACAGCAACCTCCAGCTCTTGGGCTTAGGTGATTCTCTAGCCTCAGCCTCCTAAGTAGCTGGGACCACAAGGCCCGCCACAACGCCCAGCTATTTTTTTGTTGCAGTTTGGTGGGGGCTGGGTTTGAACCCACCACCCTTGGTATATAGGACTGGTGCCCTACTCACTGAGCCACAGGCACCGCCCCTCTCTTTCTCTTTATTCCCCCATTCAATCTATCAGCAGATCCTGTCCAAGCCATCTGTAAGCTGTATCCAGAGTTTAACCATGCTTCATGGATGGCCTGGCGCCATTCTTGCTGCCTTCCTCTCACTGTGTGACCTTCCAGCCCTCCTTTCCCTTCCACCATGAGTGGAAATTCCCTTGGGTCCTCACCAGCTGCGGCTGCTAGGGACATGTAGTCATTCACTACCTGTGGAGGGGCTGACAAGGAGGTGACATGGAAAGAAAACTCTCACACTCAGTTATTTGCAGTGCAATAACTGATGAAGCTCAGAGAGGCAGGCAATTCACATACTCAGAAAGTAGCAAGGAGGCTGGGTGCCTGTAGCTCAATGGTTAGGGCGCTGGCCACATGCACCGGGTCTGGTGGGTTCAAACCTGGCCTGGGCCTGCTAAACAACAACAACAATAACAACAAAAAAAAAATAGCCGGGCATTGTGGCAGGTGCCTGTAGTCCCAGCTACTTGGGAGGCTAAGGCGAGAGAATCGCTTAAGCCCAAGAGTTGGAGGTTGCTGTGACCTATGATGCCAAGGCACTCTACCAAGGGCAGGATAGTAAGACTCTGTCTCAAAAATAAATAAATAAACAAAGTAGCAAGAAATGCTGCTCAGAACAAAGACCTCAGGGGCCCTTCATGGAGCATGAAAAGTGTCTATGTGTAACACAGCATAGAACAAAAAGTTAATCATAAACAGACTCTAACCTCATTACTCATAAGGATAAGAGTCATTTTTCACCATGGCAATAAAGAACAAGAAAGTATTAGGAAAAAGCAAAAGACAACATCTTAAGAACAATGTCATATAATCATAAAGTCAGAAAGTTGCAAAAGAACAGCAAGGGGGTGGGGTGCATCTGAGGAATCCTGGCTCTTGTCAAGGGACCCTCTGGAAGGTCAGCCTACCCTCTGTCCCTGATCGTTTACCTCTGACCCACGGTGCTGTGCTTGTTGTACAGCCAGTAGAACTGCAGACCTCTTTTCATTATGAGTTACCCAGCCCAGGCTCAAAGAATGAAAATCATTCTTTTACAGAATAATTTGCAACCAGTGTGCCATGAGAGGATCTTAGGTGTGCTGTGAAACATTTTAAAGATCACTAATTAAATTGCTTTCAAAAAAATTCAAAGCACAGTAAGTATATTGTTTTTATCTTTTTTTTAATCAACATAATTTAAGTTCACTGTAGTATTTTAACTATAGGTTCAAAAGCACCGTGAGATAAAAAAAAAGGGTTGAAAAACACTGCTTTATAGCAACGCCAATGGACTAAGATGGCCATTTTAGAATGAGGAAATAGAATGGAAAAATACTAAAGGGGGAAAGAGTGTGATATGATCATGAAATGGAAATTAGATGAATATAGCTGCAGGAACATGGCCAGAGACGAGGCTGGTTTGCCATGCCAGCATGGTTTTTTGTTGTTGTTTTTTTCATGCCAGCATGTTTGAACTTGAGCCTAAAGGCAAAGAGGTGTCACTGAACGTTTTTAAGATGGGGGCCAAGGGAGGGGCGGGAGAGACAGGCAGAGAAACCTGATCCTATTAGTAAGGTGATCTTACTTTAGAAAGATCACTCTGAGGCTAGCGTGGTGGCTCATGCCTGGAATCCCAGCACTTTGAGAGGCCTAAATGGGAGGATCGCTTGAGCCTGGGAGTTCCAGGGTGCAGGGAGCTACAATCTGTGAGACAGGAGTCAGATACCCCACAGGCAGTTAGAGCAGGGGTTAGAAAAAGGCCACTGGGATAAGAAAGCTACAAGAATATGAATGTGCTTAGTTAAAATAAATGTAACCAACAGGGACCCTTCTATTATTTCAGTTTAGCCATCGCATCTCAACCAAAGGTAAAAGGGGGAGTTCCTTTGATGGGGTCACGCATATAGTTGGGGGCCACAGTATTCCTAAATGAATTACCTTCCTTAGCACAGTAAAATCACACCCACCAGTGCCATGACAGTTTATAAATGCCATGGCAACCCCCAGAAGTTACCCTAAAAGCTCAAGAAAGGGGTAGGTTCCTGGATCCACAGAATCACTGTCCCTTCCTAGAAGATCCATGAATATTCCACCTCCAGTTTAGCTCATTATGAGGAATTAGTATAAAAGGACAAACCCTAGGGCAGTGCCTGTGGCTCAAAGGAGTAGGGTGCCAGCCCCTTAAGCCAGAGGTGGTGGGTTCAAACCCAGCCCCTGCCAAAAAACTGCAAAAAATAAATAAATAAAAAAGGACAAACCCTAACCCTGGGGTTGTACCGTTCCTGTCTGGGTCAGTCCACTCTTCCATAAGAGTATACTTTGCTTTTGGTAAACCTCTCTACTTTTGCTCACATCTCAGGTTTAAACTCTTTTCTCACTTCAATGCTTGAGTTCCCTCCTGTGTTGAGGCCAGGAACCCTCTCTGTCATTGTTAGCAATGGTCCGTATAGGCATCAATTCTACCACTGCACTCCAGCCTGAGTGACAGCAAGACCTTGTTTCTTTTTTTCTTTTTTTAAGTTCAAAGACTCTGTCTCACTCTGTCGCCCTCGGTAGAGTGCTGTTGCGTCACAGCTCACAGCAACCTCCAACTCTTGGGCTCAAGTGATTCTTTTGCTTCAGCCTCCCTAGTAGTGGGACTATAGGCACCCACCACAATGCCCAGCTATTTTGTTGTTGTTGTTGTTTGAGCAGGCCTGGGCCAGGTTTGAACCCACCAGCCCCAGTGCATGTGGTCAGCACCCTAACCACTGAACTACAGGTGCCCAGCCAAGACCCTGTTTCTTTAAAAAAAAAAAAAAACGAAGAAGAAGAAGGTCATTATAACTTCAGTAACTCTTAATGATCAATCATGAAGACCTGCCCAGCCACTGAGAGAAACAGGGATGGATTTGAGAGGTATTTATGTTTTTGTTTTTTTTTCTGAGACAGTCTCACTCTGTTACCCTGAGTGGAGTACTGTGGCATTTTCGTAGCTCACAGGAACCTCAAACTCCTGAGTTCAAGTGATCCTGTTGCCTCAGCCTCCAGAGTAGCCGGGACTATAGGTGCCTGCCACCACGCCTGACTCGTTTTTCTATTTTTAGTAAAGATGAGGTCTACTCTTAATCAGGCTGGTCTCAACTCCTGACATCAAGCAATCCACCTGCCCCTGGCCTCCCAGAGTGCTACGATTACAGGCATGAGCCACTCCGCCTGGCCAATTTGAGAGGTATTTAGAAAGTGACGTCTTTATGACTTGGTAAACAAATTGGTTATGAGGTGTGAGGTGGAGCAGGAGTCTAGGATGACAACCAGGTTTTTAGCTTGGGTGACTTGAAGGATGGTACTGCCATTCACTGAACCCAGAGGTAAGGCAATCAAGCAGCCTCACCATCCATTTTCCTGTTACTGGGCCACGAGGGCCCGTGATGACGGTGATGATAGGGCGAAAAGCCCAAGCCTTTCATCTGTATTCGCCACATGTGCAATCCCAGCTGACGGGAGACATCTGACCTGAGCACCATTAGTCAGCACTCCCTTCCATCATTAAAGACCCAGCCTCTAATATAAACTGTGCTTTAATTTGTTAGACAGGGCTTCATGGCTTCTTGTCTTACCTTGACCACCCCATAAAGCAGCCAGGAGAGGAAATTAGGTGTGGCTTTCCTTAAAGAGAAGTTCGGATTTGTCTAAGGTTATAAAGGTACAGGCAGCAGGGATCACCCCTACTGTCATCCACCATAACCACAGATATTTATGCAAAGCATAATGCTAGACATTAAACTAAGTCTGTTTGCCCTCGGAGCACTACTCTAGGTTTCTGCCTTCTTTTTTTTTTTTTTTTTTGCAATTTTTGCCTGGGGCTGGGTTTGAACCCGTCACCTCCGATATATGGGGCCAGCACCCTACTCCTTTGAGCCACAGGTGCCACCGGCTTCTGCCTCCTTTTAATGGAGTAGCGAGGGGAGTGGCAAAGAGGATACTTTGCCAGCCAACCCGTCTGCCTTGAAGTCAAGATCACAGTAGTCAGAACACCTTATCACATTCATCAAACTCTCTGAAGTCCCCTTCCAGGCTGAGGCTGAGTGGAGCAGAAAGATCTGAAGCATATTTCACCTATCAGGAACACCGGGCAGATGAGTGACAATTGGGTCTGAAGCAAAGGGACAACAAGCAGAGGTAGAAAGGGGGAGCAAACGGATTTAGTAGTCTGGATGGGAAGCATCCTGGAAAGATTCCCTCATTGGACTTGGCACCAGTAGCTCAAGTGGCTAGGGCGCCAGCCACATACACCAGAGCTGGTGAGTTCGAATCCAGCCTGGGCCACCAAACAATGACAACTACAACCAAAAAATAACCAGGCGTTGTGGCAGGCGCCTGTAGTCCCAGCTACTTGGGAGGCTAAGGCAAGAAAATTGCTTAAGCCCAAGAGCTGGGGGTTGCTGTGAGCTGTGACCCCACAGGGTGACAGCTTGAGATTCTGTTTCAAAAAAAAAAAAAGATTCTCTCACTGGAAAGAAGATGCAGAACCTTTAGGTGAGTGTGAAGAGAGTTGTTAAAGCAACTCTCGGGAACACATGTAGCAATGGCCCTACATTTTATGGAATGGAGATGATAGGGAGTAGCAATAAGTGGGGCAGAGGGTTTAGGATTTAAAGACATCCACTGTAGGAGGTAGAATATTTGCACTCTTTCATTCAAAAAGCCTTCAGTAAGTATGTACATGCACATGAAATTACAGGTAGCAAAGCAAGATTGTCACATGAATGCATAAATAGATCATAGGCTGGTGCAATTAGCAGTGGCTTTAAATGCATATGCAACTTCTAATGAAGTGTTATGCCTAATTGGAGAAATGACATGTATATAATTTTTTTAATGATGATGCTAAAGATTTGAGTTAAGCCTATACTATTTCATTTTAAGAGTCATATCCAGCAGTTTTGAAGTAGCTAATTTCCTTGGCCTTCAACTGACCCTACTATGAATTGTAACAAGTGAATCAAATCAGGAGGCCCATCTTCCTATTGAATAGTTTTAAAATGATAAATAAAATGAAAATATTTTGAGCTCTAGCCAGGCATTGTGCTGGGCGCGTGTAGTTCCAGCCACTCGGGAGGCTGAGGCAAGAGAATCGCCTAAGCCCAAGAGTTTGAGGTTGCTGTGAGCTGTGACGCCACAGCACTCTATCCAGGGTGACAACATGAGACTCTGTTTCAAAAAAAAAAAAAGTATATGTATATATATATGTTTTGAGTTCAAAAGATCTTCATAGATTATTTTTAGAACTATTTGTATCATTCAGAGGACTGGTAACTTTCCTGAATTAGTAGACAGAAATGAAGAAAAGAATTTGTACTGCATGGTCAAGTAGATCTTGTATCACTTAATCTCTGTGAATAAAAATAAATGGATAAAATAGTAGGTGAGTCATAGTGGCTCATGCTTAGAATCCCTCTTAGAGCCTGAGATGGGACGATCACTTGAATTCAGGGGTTCAAGACCAGCCTGAACAAGAGCAAGACTCTGTCTCTACAAAAAATTAAAAAATTAGCCGGGTGTGGTGGTGAGCACCTGTCGTCCCAGCTACTCGGGAGGCTGAGGCAGGAGGATCACTTGAGCCCAGGAGTCTGAGGTTGCGGTGAGCTATGATAATGCCACTGCACTCTAGCTGGGGAGAGAGAGAGTGAGACCTTATCTCTAAAAAAACCCTAATAATTAGAGAAAAGGTTCATGGGTAGTATTCCATACTGAAAGCACATGTAGTGAGAATAAGATGGAGTCAGACAGGCTGGGCAGATGTGACACAGCTGGTCTGGCTGGTTTAGGTCCTGCCTGACCTTAACCCCCTAACTCCATTGTGGTTTTGTAAATTTAGCTCCCATCCTAAAGACAGCTATCTTGAGTAGTTTAGGTGGATTGATTGTTGTGTGAGATTGTTGCATGAATCAGTGCTGCAGAGGAATAGTCTGCACTGAAATGTTTTTAAGAGGAGAGGCTGCCGCTCACTCAGGCCGACAGTGCCTAACTTTATTTCTTGCAAGCTTATATAGTCTTAACAATGCTAAGTTCTGCACATACACATTCTATTAATAAAACTAATTGGCAGCCAATGGTTTATATGATAAGAGTACAAAGAAACCATACTGAGCAACCTCAAAAACTTATCCAACCGTTTGTCAGAGAACACAAGTGCAACTTTGAACTGAAATGCACATTAACTTATCTTGTTTCTCGGCTCTCAACCTCCCTGCCAGGACATCCCAGAGACAGCCAGACTCTGCTTTCAGGGTCTGCCTCCTGCATGATTAGCTTTCTAATCAGTTCAGAGGGTCTTAAAGGAACATCCCTTCATATGGACGCTGAGAAAGCGTCTTCAAACATAAGTCAATGGCACTCGAAGTTACATTGGGGTTACTTGATTTAGGAGATTAGCTTTTGAATTGGAATTATGTAATGGGTCACTGAGTCATGCTGATTATTAGTTGGAATAGGGGTTGGTGTGGTCTTTGCTTTGAACTTTTATATATAAACTGTAATTTTGGAAATGGAAGAACGGAATAGTCTTAGAGAGGCTAGTCATACTGTTCTCCAGAATCCCAGCCTTCTGACCAAGTTTGGTGGACCTGTCCCCGTCTGAACATATCGGCTGACAGAGACAGGGGGCCAGACCCTCTTCCTATGGTAACAATACTATTGTATAGTATGAACTTGCCTTTACTCTTATGTATATGACCAACAGCACTGGAGAAATCAGTTAAGTCCCTGCAAAAAAAACCCACCATAGGACAGTGCCCTGGCTCAGTGGGTAGGGCTCCGGCCACGTACACTGAGGCTGGCAGGTTCGAACCCAGCCTGGGTCAGCTAAAACAACAATGACAACTGCAACAACAACAACAAAACAGCTGGGCATTGTGGTGGGCGCCTATAGTCCTAGCTACTTGGGAGGCTGCAGCAAGAGAATCACTTCTTAAACCCAACAGTTTGAGGTTGCTATTTTGCAGTTTTTGGCTGGGGCTGGGTATGAACCCGCCACCTCCCATATATGGGGCCAGCGCCCAACTCCTTGAGCCACAGGCACAGCCCTGTATTTTCTTTTTTTTTTTTTTTTTTTTTTGAGACAGAGCCTCAAGCTATCCCCCTGGGTAGAGTGCCATGGCATCACAGCTCATAGCAACCTCCAACTCCTGGCCTCAAGCGAGTCTCCTGCCTCAGCCTCCCAAGTAGCTGGGACTATAGGCGCCTGCCACAATGCCTGGCCATTTTTTGGTTGCAGCCATCATTGTTGTTTGGCGGGCCCGGGCTGGGGATTCGAACCTGCCACCTTAGGTGTATGTGGCTGGCGCCTTAGCCGCTTGAGCCACAGGTGCCGAGCCAGCCCTGTATTTTCTAACATAACACTTGAGTGCAGCAAAATGCATGTAGGTTACTGGAAAATCTTAGGGATGCAGTGCTGTGCACTGTCTAAAAGCACTAGTGTTTCAGATAGAGCTGTAGTTCCTTTTCTGCTGATATGTTTATGATTTCCTTGTATGTTTATGATTTCTTTGTCTGAACAGAAAAGAGGAAGTACTAGAGTGTGATAAAATTTCCGTAAATAATGACACAGACAAAATGTGTAAATTGGTAACAGGAAAAGCAAGCAAATATGAGTCAATTCTTCATGAACTTCATGAACTTGCAGTGACATCTCCTTGCTTTAGTACTAGACATACATGGTTTCCATACTTAAAAACTCAAAATAGCGCACTTTAGATAGGATGATTGGAACTTTGTGTTATTTTGATCTTTTTTGTTTGTTTTGAGACAGTCTCACCCTGTTACCCTGGGTGGGGTGCCATGACATCATTATAGTTCACAGCAACCTCAATCTCTTGGCCTCAGGTGATCCTCTTCTCTCAGCCTCCTGAGTAGCTGGGATTACAAGTGCCCACCACAATACCCAGGTAGTTTTTTCTACATTTTATTTTATTTTAAGATACAGTCTCACTTGGTCACCCCTGGTAGAATGCTGTAGCGTCACAGCTCACAGCAACTTCAAACTCTTTGGGTCTTCTTGCCTCAGCCTCCCCAATAGCTAGGACTACAGGCACCTGCCATCATGCCCAGCTAGTTTTTTTTCTTTTTCTTTTTAGAGACGAGGTCTCGTTCTTGCTCAGGCTGGTCTCAACTCCTGATTCAAGTAATCCACCTGCTTCTGTCTCCTAGAGCGCTAGGATTATAGGCATGAGCCACCTTGTCCAACCTTGTTATCCTGATCTTTCTTACTCATCTTCCAATTACATGGATTTTCTTTTTTTTCTTGAGACAAAGTCTCACTTTGTTGTGCTCGGTAGAGTGCTGTGCTGTCACAGCTCACAGCAACCTCCAATTCTTGGGCTTAAGTGATTCTCCTGCCTCAGCCTCCCAAATAGCTGGGACTACAGGTGTCCGCCACAACACCCGGCTATTTTTTTATTGTAGTTTTCATTGTTGTTTGGCGGGCCCGGGCTGGATTCGAACCCACCAGTTCCCGTGTATGTGGATGGCGCTCTAGCCTCTGAGCTACAGGAGCCAAGCCAATTACATGGATTTTCTTGACTGTCTTTTGAGGCTTATTACAGCCTTTGTGTAATAATGTTGATTGCCAGTTTGGGGGTTGATCTTATGCTGCTGGAAGGGCAGTGGAACTTTCCCAGCAATAGGGGCCGAACTTAGGCAAAGCTGAGAGACACTAAGATCAGCTTGGACCCTTGCCCCTGGACAGCTGACAGGCATTGCCTGTTCCTGTTCTTGGCTGTAAGCAGGAACAGGGCATTGTTGCCAGGGAGTATACGCCAAAACATGGGGCTGTTTTCTTCTGGTTTAACAGTTGTTAGTGTTAGTTCTCAGGGAAATTCAGGACAAGCTCTTTCTGTTACTTTAGGGTTGACCTGAAGGGCAAGGGGGTTTTGGCCAGCGGAGGACCAACTGAAGTCATTTGTTCATTCATATGCCAATGTCCCTGTACTCAGGAACAGTTGTTATAAGGATGGCAGGATGGAGGCCTTCAGGATTTAGGATGATACTGAATGGCCATCCTCTAGGACTCCTTCAAATCTTTGCAGAGTCCCATGGGCTACACTTACCCTGAGTGTTGGGCTTCTTTGTTTTTATCATTGAGGACATTCTGTAGGTTTTCTTAAAATAAACAATTGGCATGTAGGTTCAAATTTATAATAGTTAATGTGCCATTCTTAGCTATTGTGTTATTCATTGGTCAGTGAATAAAGCAATAGCTAAGAATGTCACATCAACTATTTATTTGTTCCTATATTTATTTATTTATTTGAGAGAGTTTCGTTTTGTCACCCTCTGAAGAGTGCTGTGGCATCACAGCTCACAGCAACCTCAAACTCTTGAGCTCAAGAGATCCTCTTGCCTCAACTGAGGAGCTGGGATTACAGGTGCCCATTACAACGCCAAGCTATTTTCTTTTTTTTTAGAGACAGGGGTCTCGTTCTTAATCAGTCTGGTGTAGAACTCCTGAGCTCAGGTGATCCACCTCCCTTGGCCTCCTAGCACATTAACTATTTAAATATACTGGAATCTGCCAATGTCCCCTTAAGTCTCTCTCTAGAGGAGGCCTGAGTTGAGAATATGATAAGAAAATATTTAATACAGTAGATAAGCTTAGTATCGAACAAAAATTCTAGAAATATAATACAGCCTGGCCATTGGGAACCCTTAGAGAATTGTGGTGGGGATGTGCCTTTCTTTCTGTTTTTTTTTTTTTGTTTGTTTGTTTTTTTGTTATTGTTGTTGTTGTTTTGAGACAAGAGTCTCAGTCGCCCTGGCATTGAGTGCTGTGGCATCAGCTCACAGCACCCTTGAGTGATTCTCTTGCCTCAGCCTCCCGAGTAACTGGGACTACAGGCAGCTGCCACAACACCTGGCTATTTTTTAGAGACAAGGTCTCCTTGCTCAGGCTGTTCTTGAACTCCTAAGCTCAATCTGCCTGCCTCGGCCTCCCATCCTCGGAATACAGGCCTGAGCTACTGAGACCAACAGGGACATGCCCTTCTAAAGGATGGCTCAAGCATAGTCAAATCCAGGGGTGTGGAAACTTTTCATGTTGGAAGACTGCATTAATTTAGCTATAATCAAAGCCACATTAAAAAAACTTCGATTAGACATACTTAAAAATGTACATTATTTTGTAAAAATCTAACTACTATGTACTAAATAATTTTTAAAAATGAAAATTATGTGTTTTTTTTTTGTGTGTGTGTGTGTGTGTGTTTTATTTATTTATTTTTATTTTTTATTTTTGCAGTTTTTGGCCGGGGCTGGGTTTGAACCGGCCACCTCCAGCATATGGGGCCAGTGCCCTACTCCTTTGAGCCACCCGTGCTGCCCAAAAATTATTTGTTAAAGTTAACTAACCTTTGCATAGCTTTGTTGTGTCTGCTTTTTGCTTTGTTTTTTCTTTTTTTGAGACAGAGTCTCACTCTGTTGCCCAGGCTAGAGTGATGTGGTATCACCCTAGCTCACAGTAACCTCAAACTCCTGGGCTCAAGTGATCTTCTACCTCAGGCTCCCAACTAGCTGGGGGACTACAGGTACCTGCCATAATACCAGCTATTTTTTTTCTATCTTTCATTTATTTAGTTTTTTTTTTTTTTTAATAGAGATAGGGGTCTCACTCTTGTTCAGGCTGGTCTTGAACTCCTGAGCTCATACAAGCCACTGGCCTCCACCTTCCAGAATGCTAAGATTATAGGCATGAGCCCCTGCACCTGGCCTACTTCTGCTTTTTGTTGGAAAGCATTTGAATATTTGGTTCCAGCAGGGAGGTCTGCAGTTTCGATTGATCCTCTAAGTGGGTACCAGTCATTTGTGACTGCAAGGGCATCTTGATTTGAGTTAGGTTGGAGAATGTAGATTCACAGCAATAAGTGATTGAAAAGCAAGCAAGCATTTTTCAGGCATGTTGCCAAAGGCCTGGGTAGTCTACTGCATTTTTCCACATTTCTACATTTGACTTTACACAGTACTTGAAGTGGATTTTTTATAGATAACATATAATTGAGTCTTGATATTTTGTCCTATATGAAAATCTTTGCCTCTTTTTTTTTTTTTTTGTAGGGATGGAGTCTCACTTTATTGCCCTGGGTAGAGTGCCGTGGCATCACACAGCTCACAGCAACTTCCAACTCCTGGGCTTAGGCAATTCTCTTGCCTCAGCCTCCCGAGTAGCTGGGACTACAGGCATCCGCCACAACACCCAACTATTTTTTTGTTGCAGTTTGGCCAGGGCCGAATTTGAACCCATCACGCTTGGTATATGGGGCTGGAGTCCTACTCACTGAGCCATAGGCACTGCCCAGAAAAAGAGTATCTACCTATATTCTAACAATTTTGTTGAGTGTTGAGAAAAATAGATGCCAAATGGGATTTTTTTGTCCTAACAAAGCTCATAATGTACTTTATAAAAAGTATTAATAGTCAGAATACATGTGCTGTAAATGGATCCTTTCCCCCTTTTCTATTTCAAGGCAACTTTCTTTATCTGGAGTGTCCCTTCCATTAACTTGGTGCCAACACCTCAGACAATAGCAGCAATTACAGTGTAAGATTTTTTTTCCTGGTTCATTAAGCTGGAAATGTTACTTTTCTCTTTGATATCTAAACTGTGTTTTGCTTCCTGTCTAATTATCCATGTTGATGTTTTAAAGTGGGCAGAAGAGTAGATTTTATTTATTTTGTAAATCTATCAGAAGGGTAATTTCTTCTAGAGTAGAAAATGAGAGATAGGACTTAGGAACCCTGGTAGTTTTCTGTCTAGGTTTGCCAAAAACCAAATATGACTGATCAAACATCTTCTCTTTGCAACAAGTTGGATTAGGTCATTTTTAAGGGCCCTTCTTACTCTGATAATCTACATTAGGTGGACTAACATTCAAAAATCAATGACCAGCAAGTTAAAAAAAAATCATACTAAAGTGATGGAATATAGCCTAACATTTAAATACAAGAATTCATCCAAAGCAAGGAAGAAATATATTCCATACTGTCACATATTGTTCTTATTTATAGAGCTTAGAAAAGTCATCTAATGTTCTTTTTTTTTTTTTTTTTTTTGAGACAGAGCCTCAAGCTGTCCCCCTGGGTAGAGTGCCATAGCATTACAGCTCACAGCAACCTCCAACTCCTGGGCTCAAGGGAGTCTCCTGCCTCCGCCTCCCAAGTAGCTGGGACCACAGGCGCCCACCACAACGCCTGGCTATTTTTTGGTTGCAGCTGTCATTGTTGTTTGGTGGGTCCGGGCTGGGGATTCGAACCCGCCACTTTAGGTGTACGTGGCTGGCGCCTTAGCCGGTTGAGCTATAGGCACCAAGCCTACTATTTGTTTTCATATGTAATACAACAGAAGAGGAAACTGAGGTTTGGACACTTAAGGTCATTATGCACAGATAGCCAGGGGTAGCATCAGAGATCAGAATTCAAATTTATATCTCTTTTGTTGTTCAAATTCAGTACTTTTCATATTTCAGCACTCTGCTCTCAAAGTGTTTCATATGTTAACGTGAAGGGTCTGGAGAATACTGCTTTTAAATTACATGCTAAAGGATGTGACCCGATTGCACTTGTGTTATGAGTCTGGTCTAGAATAGGACACAGTTAACGCCCCCTGTTCCTGATCTATGGACCACTGATGGTCTCAAGGAAGTTGAAGGCTAACATGAAGTTGGGAGATAATGTTTCAGATCTCCTCCTTTCTAGGAGGTTGACAGTGTATAAGTTTGAAGGGTGCCCCCCAAAATACCCAAGGAGAGAAAGGATTCTAATTAAATAATGTTAACAAAGGAACTTAGTTCTTAGGGGACTCTCTCTGCCTGCAACTGCCAATGAATGGCTTATCAGGATTGATTCTATATAATCAATTCCACAAGAGCTGGAATTATAACAAAGTATAAAAACTGTTGTTGTTTTTTTTCTTTTGAGACACAGTCTCACTATGTCACCCTTGGTACAGTGCCTGGCATCACAGCAACCTCAAACTCTTGGGCTTAAGTGATTCTCTTGCCTCAGCCTCACAAGTAGGTGGCAGTATAGGTGCCCACCATAACACTTGGCTAAGTCAAAACTGTTTTTCACCCATCATTTTGTCCTTTAATGTTTCTGCAGTATGACTCCATCTAAGACTCAGTCTTACAGAGTTAGCAGAACTCTTTGAAGCCTCCATAATCATCAAATTAAAGACTCTTGATCTTTCCTAATCTTTGAACACTAACTCAAAGAATTCTTACACCTGCTGGTGTGTCCATCTTTATTCCCTCTTTAGAGTTTAGGGTTTTCTACTGTTTATTCTACTGGGCTGAAATCTCCCCACCCATATTGACTAAAGACTTATCTGTGGGTGGTGCCTGTGGCTCAAGGAGTAGGACACCGGTCCCATATACTGGAGGTGGTGGGTTCAAACCCAGCCCCGGCCAAAAAAAACCTGCCAAAAAAAAAAAAAATTATCAAGTGTCTGTTTTCCAAAAGCTTCTCCACTGAAGAGGCAAGTCACATATGTCTGAGGTAGAATCAAAAGACTGCGTAATTGATTGTTGTATCAATCATTACGTAAAAATCTCCCTATGAATACAAAACTGTAAATGCTTTGGGGACAGTTTGCTACTCTTTTAACCAAAGCATTATATTGTTAATATCTGAAATTTCCCAAGTATATTAAACTTTCATGATCATGATCTGTGACAAAGGTATTGAGAGGTTAGTTACCTAAATTTAAAATCAGACCCTTTAAATGAAGAGAATTCAGAATCATATGAATAAAAGAAATCTGAGAGATTATAGACCTGTCATTTGGAAACACTCTAAACACAAAAGTGGCAGAACTTCTTTAAAAGCAACTTTTGTTTGATGGGAAATGAGTTTGTGACTCAACCAATTCTAGTGAATAAATCAGAATGTGGGAATAGAACATTCCTATGACTGACTAGGATGCTGAGTGTTTATTGTAATTACCAGTAGGACACTTATTTTATTTTATTTATTTATTTTTTGAGACAGAGCCTCAAGCTGTCACCCTGAGTAGAGTGCTACGGCATCACAGCTCACAGCAACCTCCAACTCCTGGGCTCAAGCGTGTCTCCTGCCTCAGCCTTCCAAGTAGCTGGGACCACAGGTGCCCACCACAACACCTGGCTATTTTTGGGTTGCAGCCGTCATTGTTGTTTGGTGGGCTGGGCTGGATTTGAATCCGCCAGTTTAGGTGTATGTGGCTGGTGCCTTAGCCACTTGAGCCACAGGCGCAGAGCCATGATTTAGAATTTCAAACTAGTAATTGTAGTTTCATTAATGTTCTACATTGTTTTCTTCACTATAATTATGTGGTCTGCTAATTATGTTGTCCTATTTAGAATTCACTTCTAAACCCTAAAGATCTTCTACGTTTACATTTATTTTCAGGAGAAAAGTGCTTCAGGGTATACTGAATTTTATTCTCTACCACACATATTCCATTGCTGGCTCTCCACTTCAGGATAGCCTAGTTAACTTCTTTTAATTTTTACAAAGATCACACGGTGAAAGATTAATACTATAATCATCCATACTTTTCTCTAATGAAATCCAATGAATCTATCCAAAGTTTATTAAAAAATTATGTAGAGGACCCCAAAAGGAATAGGAGAAAGGCAAAACCAAACCCCAACAAACTCTGCACACACAATTTACAATTTAAATCATGCAGAGATGGTCTTTTGATTAAAATTTTAAATGCTTGAGGACTTAAAACACTAAAGTTGATAGAGGATGTGCACATGCACTAGGATTATATATGTTCACTAGACAAAACAAGGCTGAGAATGCATCTCATAAACTTGGCACAAAACATTTGTTGAAATAGGTGACCTGTCTTCTCACTGGAACATCACTGTCCTCATTGCCATTGCTTCCTACTGCAGAGCCAACTTTTCTTAGAGGCAGTGAAAGATTTACAACTCAGGAGTATTATTTGCAACACCATTAACCAAAAGAAGCTTACAAGTCTAACTATCCCATGGCCTCTGGAATCTAACTTAACAACGCTTTAAGGCTGGTGGCGCCCGTAGTACAGTGGTTACAGCGCCAGCCACATACACCGAAGGTGGTGGGTTCAAACCCAGCCATTGCCAGCTAAACAACAATGACAACTGCTATAAAAAATAGCCAGGCGTGGCTCGGTGCCTGTGGCTCAAGTGCCTAAGGTGCCAGCCACATACACCTAAGATGGCGGGTTTGAATCCAGCCCAGGCCCGCCCAAAACAACAATGACGGCTACAACCAAAAAATAGCCAGGCGTTGTGGCGGGCGCCTGTGGTCCCAGCTACTTGGGAGTCTGAGGCAGGAGACTCGCTTGAGCCCAGGAGTTGGAGGTTGCTGTGAGCTGTGATGCCATGGCACTCCACCCAGGGGGACAGCTTGAAGTTCTGTCTCGAAAAAAAAAAAATAGCCAGGTGTTGTGGCAGGTACCTATAGTCTGAGCTACTTGGTAGGCTGAGGCAAGAGAATTGCTTGAGCCCAAGAGTTTGAGGTTTGAGGTTGCTGTGAGCACCACAGCATTCTACCCAAGCGACATAGACTCTGTCTCAGGAAAAAAAAAAAAAGCCATGCTCTAAGGCAGTGGTTTTCTTTTCTTTTCTTTTTGCAGTTTTTTTTGGCAGGAGCTAGGTTTGAACCCATCACCTCTGGCATATGGGCCAGCGCCCTAATTCTTTGAGCCATAGGCACCACCCAGGCAGTGGTTTTCTAAGTAGCAACAAAAAGAATTCTATGGTCACAACATGAGGAACTGTATTAAAGGGTCAGAGTATTAGGAAGGTTGAGAACCACTGCTCTAAGGCAAGCATGAGTCTTGAAGTAAAGATTGAAAATAAACTGTAACACCATGTAAGTGCACAGCCTACATAGGGTAAGTGCAGTGCAGTCGTGTGTCCTGTCACTATATTTTGGTCAACAATGGATGGAAAATACAATAGAGGTTAGTGATGTTGCTATTGTAACCCCCTAGCACAATTACTTCATTTCTTTAGAAACTGAGTGTAGCCTAAGCGTACTATGTCTGTCAAGTCTCCAATAGAGCACAGTAATGACCTAGGCCTTCACATTTACTCTCCACTCAATTGCTGACTCACCCAGAGCCGCTTCTAGTCCTGAGAGTTTCATTCATGGTAAGTGGCCTGTACAGGTGTACGATTTTATCTATTACACTCTATTTTTACTGTACTTTTCCTTGCTTATATATGTTTAGATGCATAAATACTTACCATTGTGTTACAGTGGCCTATAGTATTCAGTACAGTAACATGCTGTATAGGTTTGTAGCCTAGGAGCAATAGGCTGTACCAAATTGCCAGGAGTATAGTCGGCTATTCCGTCTAGGTTCACGTGAGCACACTCTGATGTTCATACAGCAGTGAAATTTTCTGACGACTCATTTCTCAGAACACATCCTCTTCGCTAAACAACATAGGACTCTATTTCAAGATCTGTCACTAGTGATGGTCTTTCTATTTAAGGGACAGGGAGATCAGGACCAGAAAGTTTTAGCTAGGATACAGACATTTTTAAGAGTAACTCTGGGCTCGGCGCCTATAGCTCAACCGGCTAAGGCGCCAGCCATGTACACCTAAGGTGGCGGGTTCAAATCCCCAGCCCCGACCCGCCAAACAACGACAGCTGCAACCAAAAAATAGCCGGGCCTTGTGGCGGGTGCCTGTGGTCCCAGCTACTTGGGAGGCGGAGGCAAGAGACTCGCTTGAGCCCAGGAGTTGGAGGTAGCTGTGAGCTGTGATGCCACAGCACTCTACCCAGGGGGACGGCTTGAGGCTCTGTCTCCAAAAAAAAAAAAAAAAGTAACTCTGGGAGGCTGGGTGTGGTGGCTCATGCCTATAATCCCAACCCTTTGGGAGGCCAAGATGGGAGGATTGCTTAAGGCCAGGAGCTAGAGGCCAAGGAGGGAATATAGAACCCTGTCTCTACCAAAAAAAAAAAATAATAATTAGTCCATAGCAGTGCATACTAGTAGTCTTAGGTACTTGGGAGGGTGAGGAAGGCGGCTCCCTGGAGTCCAGAGTTTAAGGCTGCGGTGAGGTTTGATCACATACAGGTGCACTCCAGCCTGGGTAACACAGTGAGACTCTCAAAAAAAAAAAGTAACTTTAAGAGAAGATGTGATAGAAAGAGAGAGGTAGAGAGAGGAAAAAAATTAACAGGAGATTGTGGTGCCGTGTTTATGACAATATTACCAGGATTTGAAGAAAGAAATAAAAATTGGGGGCAGCATCTGTGGCTCAAAGGAGTAGGGTGCCGGCCCCATATGCCGTAGGTGGTGGGTTCAAACCCAGGCCCAAGCAAAGAAACTG
>CAUYTI010008970.1:0-10232 GCA_963575145.1 Galago senegalensis | reverse complement strand
GGCTTGGCACCTGTGGCTCAAGTGGCTAAGGCGCCAGCCACATATACCTAAGGTGGCAGGTTTGAATACAGCCCAGGCCCACCAAACAACAAAGATGGCTGCAACCAAAAAAATAGCCAGGCGTTGTGGCGGGTGCCTGTGGTCCCAGCTACTTGGGAGGCAGAGGCAGGAGACTCGCTTGAGTCCAGGAGTTGGAGATTGCTGTGAGTGATGCCACAGCATTCTACCCAGGGGGACAGCTTGAGACTCTGTCTCAAAAAAAAAATGAGAAAATCTTCCAAACAGGAGAACAAAAGACAGATCTCCCAAATAGAGGACTAAAAGTAAGAAAATTAGAGGATAAACCCAGAGGCCCAACAGCTAAGTGACAGAACTTCCTATAACAGAGAACAGAGAAAATGAAGAGGAAGAAATCATTATTTTTTATTTCTTGTTTATATATATTTCCAAAGTCAGAGTCTCAGTCTGTCACCTAGGCTTGAGTGCAGTAGCTCACTGCAACCTTATTATTATTATCATTATCATTATTATTATTATTATTTTGAGACAGAGTCTCACTTTGTCACCCTGGGTAGAGTGCCATAGCATCTTAGCTCACTGCAACCTCAAACTCTTGGGCTTAAGTGATTCTCTTGCCTCAGCCTCCAAAGTAGCTGGGACTACAGGCGCCTACCACAGCATCCAGCTATATTTTAGAGACAGGATCTCCCTCTTGCTCAGGCTGGTCTTGAACTCATGAGCTTAGGCAATCCACTTGCCTCAGCCTCCCAGAGTGCTGGGATTACAGGCGTGAGCCGCTACACCTGGCTACAACCCTAAACTCCTAGGCTCAAGGGTTCTTCTCACCTGAGCCTGTCATGTAACTAGGACTATAAGTGTGTGCCACCACATCTGTCTAATTTTCAAGGTTTTTTGTAGAAACAGAGTCTCATTGTGTTGCTCAGTCTGGTCTCAAACTCTAGGCCTTAAGCAATTCTCTCACCTCAGCCTCCCAAAGTGCTGGAATAACAGGCATGAGCAACTGCACCCAACCAAGATTTGCATTTCAAATGCAAGTTTTACGTTGCTTTAATAAAAGTATATGTTAAATTTAAATAACATGGTATGACGTTTCTTAATGGAAACTGGACAAATGAATCAAAATTGTAAATGTATGTATAACCTTCATTTAGTGATCCAACTCCTTAGAAGTTATCCTAAAGAAGTAATAGGCCTACTATGCAAAGATGTTTGTTCAATGATGTTTACTACAGCACTGTTTACTATTATAGAAATAGGCCAGGCACACACCTATAATCCTAGCACTCTGGGAGGCCCAGGCAGGAGGATCCTTTGACATTAAGAGTCCCAAACTAATTTGAGCAATATAGAGACACCATCTCTACTAAAAACAAAAAACTAGCCAGGTATCATGGTGGGTACCTGTACTCTAAGCTACTCGGGAGACTGAGGGAAGAGGATCGCTTGAACCCAGAAGTTTGAGATTGCTGTGACCTATACACCATGGCACTCTAGCCAGGGCAACAGAGTGAGACTCTATCCCAAAGAAAAAAAAATTTTTTTTTTTTGTTTAAAAGTCTAGACATCTGGCTCAGCACCTGTGGCTCAGGCGGCTAAGGCACCAGCCACATACACCTGAGCTGGTGGGTTCAAATTCAGCCTGGGCCCACCAAACAGCAATAACAGCTGCAACCAAAAAATATTCGGGCCTTGTGGTGGGCACCTGTAGTCCCAGCTACTTGGGAGGCTGACACAGGAGAGTCGCTTGAGCCCAGGAGTTGGATGTTGCTGTAAGCTGTGATGCCACAGCACTCTACCCAGGGCAACAGCTTGAGGCTCTGTCTCAAAAAAAAAAAAATATATATATATAGATATCTATATGCCAAAATGTTAATCTTTAGGGATAGAATCTAAGACTTCTGATTTGTCTGTATTGTTTAAATTTTTATCAACTATCATATTATCAAGAAAAAAACTGTCAAAGTAAACCCAAACCCTGAAATGTAATTTATAAAACACCTTTACAATCACTACCCTGCTTAAATATTACAAAACTTCAATAAAGCAGAGACGTTTTACATTTCATAGAAAAGAAAACAGGTTCGGCAGGAATTAATTTGCCCATAAGTTATTAAGCCAAGGAGCCAGGACTTAATTGCAAGCCCCTAAATTGGTCAGCCTGTGTGATTTCAGAGCAGCATGCTGTGTCTCTCTGTCAATTCCAGACAAACGCCCTCTGCAACCCAGGGAAATGCTAACTGGGCAATTCAGGAAATAGGAAACCAGATCAAGGTGATCAGAATTGGAGGAGGGTAGACAGACAGTGTGGTTTAGGAAGCCACCAAAGCAAATCCCTTGCATCATCCCCCACAAGGGCATAGCCAACTTCACAAACTGACCTCAGCCTGTGACAAGGGCAGAGAGGATCCTTCCTCAGAGTGTGGCAGCCCCCTCCTCTGGTGACTCTCAGCTGAGAGTGAGAGACCTCAGACCCAGACCTTCCCTAATCAGCTCCTCCTCCCCTTGCCTCTCATCATCCCAGCATACCTGGTCCTGGGTCCCAGGCCTCAGCTGATCAAATCCACGGCAACAAACAGGGGCCCACGCTGAACTTGCTGGAACAAAGTAGAAGTCAGCAGGAAGAGTGAGAATCACCGTCTGACAAAAGAGGTACAAGGACAGGAAGTGGGTTAGAGCCAGGAAGGCCGGTGCCTGCTGCCTAGAGATGAGGCAACCCTGCCCGCCTCGTTGCTCCGTTGGAGTTAAGCAAGACTTCAGTGCTTTGAAATGGAAAGAAGAAATCCAAGTCCTGATGCCTCAGCCAGGCCAGAGGTTCCCCATTTTCACTGTCTACGTAGTGTGGGAGCCACTTCTTCCAAACAATTGTCTTGTCTTCTCTCCCACTTTGCTTCCTCTATCACTGTATTTGGAGGGGAAAGGGAGACGGTCACTAAGGGGAAGAGATGAGTGGATGTCAGTATTGTTTGTGTCTGCATGGGGCCTGACACAAAACATGGACAGTGTACACTTGGTACATAAGAGACTGACCTTAACATCAGACAGCCTCAACCTACCACTTCTAGCTGTGAGAAATTGAGCAAGTTGCTTCGCATCTTTGAATCTCATTTTCCCTTCTCTAAAATGGAGGTGGGCCGGGCGCAGTGGCTCACGCTTATGATGCTAGCACTCTGGGAGGCCAAGATGGGTGGATTGCTTGAACCTCAGGAGTTCGAGACCAGCCTGAGCAAGAGCAAGACTCCATCTCTAAAACTAGCCATGCATTGTGGTGAGTGCCTGTAGTTCCAGCTGCTCGGGGTGTTGAGAGTGGGGGTTGGGGAGTTGAAGCAAGAGAATCACTTGAGCCCAACAGTTTGAGGTTGCTGTGAGCTGTGATGCTGTGGCACTCTACCGATAGCAACAAAATGAGACTTTGTCTGCACATAAATAAATGAATAAATAAATAAATAAATGGGAGGCAATACCAGTACTGACCTCATAGCATCATTTTAGGGTTTAAATGACATGTGATGTGTGATCAGCTCCATGTAAGTCCAAATACAGCTGTTAGTGGCTGCCGCCTTTCTGCCTTTCCAAATCTATCCCCCTCCTTAAGGCTTTACCAAAGCAGACCACCCAGGTTTAAAGAATCACCTGAACACCTCTTGCCTCCACAGTGGCTGTAGGTCTCTTGTGTCAATTAGTCTTGTCACACAGAAGCAGCACCATTGTTAAAAAACTTCTACTGAGCCCCTTCATTGATAATTTCTTTTCCATAGCAATGTCTTTTTCTCCCCAACATCACCGAGTGAAGGCAGGAGCTGTACAGATCTGTCTCTGGATCCCCTGGAGCACTCATCAGAGCACTGGTTAGGCCATAAATATCTGTGGACCTTAGAGACACTACAGAAACATTACCCCTATTTAAAGGGCACAGGTAAACTTACATAACTGGGCTGAAGGAGCCATAGCAGTGGGACTGAGGTTTTGCAGGATATGGCAAAGCCTTGCATGAGGGCAGGACCAAGGTGACCCTGGGCTCTTCTTAGCTCCTCTTGCAATCCCCTTAAACTCCTAAAGCTGTGGACTAGGAGTGTGTGCTGAAAGCCACAGCTCCATCTGCCTGGAAGTCTTGCCCACACCCAGGCAAGGAACCAGTCCCCTAGTGTTCCAACTAAAGTTAAAAGCATAAAGATTTAAAAGTGATCCCTACAAGAAAATATTTGCTACATTGTCACAGACATATTTCTATTTGCTTATATTCATCCACCACCAGAATGAAGCCTACTTAGCCTGCAGCATACTAAATACCCCTCAGAAGCAGCCCTTAGATTTGGTGCCTGATCAAGAGACCTGCCCTCTTTTCATGGCTTTCTGTTCTCAGATGATGGATATCCTGACAGCTGAGACGGCACCTGCTTAAAGATGCCCCCACTTCTTTCCTCCTCCAATTTACCACCCACCAGGGGTATCTACCTAACTTCATACGTCTCTTAGGATACCCCAGGCTTTGTTGGGGCATCATAACTTAACATAACCATAACACATAGGTTTACTATCTGCTAGGCATGGTGCTAAGTTTTTTATGTACAATATCCTGCTTTACCTCTCAAATAACTAACTTTTGAAGGTAGTTCATTTTACTGATGGGCAAACTAAGACCTCCCAAAGGTGTCACGCAACTTACCCAAGGTCATGCAGTAAGTAGGCGCTCACTCTAACTTGCACTTCAGACATTTCTGTGAAGTTGTGTTTACTGCAGGAAATTGTAAACTCTTTGGAAGGAGTCCAAAGACTCTCTCTCACCTCCCTTGTTGCACATAAACAAGACCTTGTACGGTCAGCACATTCTAAGTTTTAGGACTACTGAGCATGAGTCATCATCAAGGAGCTAGTTAGAAATGCAGAATCTCAGTCCTACTGTGTCTGAATTTGCATTTTCACAATAGAACCAGGTGATTGGTTTGTTCATCAAAGTTTGAGACTACACTGGTCTAAACTGAATTCAATGGATGGTGCTATACAAGCACCCACAAACCAAACATAAGAAAACAAAATCAAAAACCCACAGGACTCTTGATCGTTGAGACTGCACCTCTGTTGAAAGCACAGAACCAAAAGATTAGGATTAGGAGTTTCCCTAGGCCTTCCTCAGCTTCCACTTGGCGGGTACTCCAGCAAGGTCTCCGCCCTGCGAGTCTGGACAGCAATGGGACGTCTTTGGAGCGCCACCTGCTGCTCTTAATTATGCACCGCGCGTTTCGGCTCCAGACTTTCCCTACCAGAGCCGCGGCTCAGCGTCTGATCTTTCCATAGGAAAGATCTCTTGGTTTTTTTTCTAGTCTGGTTTATTTCTGCTCCTTCAATCTTCTCCGTCCACTATTCCTGTCCCTGATACTGCCTTACTCTCTAAGTGACAATAACCAAGCACCCATGTTTGCTTAGCCCCTTGACCTTCTCCCTTCAGTTCAACTCATTGGGCATTTTTTGAGCTTAGTGGTGCACAGCTTTAAGACTTCAAAGAAGCTCGGCGCCTGTGGCTCAAGCGGCTAAGGCGCCAGCCACATACACCTAAGGTGGTGGGTTCGAATCCCCAGCCCGGGCCCACCAAACAGCAATGATGGCTGCAACCAAAAAATGGCCAGGCGTTGTGGCTGGCGCCTGTGGTCCCAGCTACTTGGGAGGCTGAGGCAGGAGACTCGCTTGAGCCCAGGAGTTGGAGGTTGCTATGAGCTGTGATGCCATGGCATTCTACCCAGGGGGATAGCTTGAGGCTCCGTCTCAAAAAAAAAAAAAAAAAAGACTTCAAAGAAACAAGCCTCTTCTGACTAGGATCAAAGCAAGTGGCCAGTAAACAAACCAGGCCCCTAGTGTTCCGACTAAAGTTAAAAACATAAAGATTTAAAAGTGATCCCTACAAGAAAATATTTGCTACCTTCTCACTGATTTATATTCATTTTAAATCAGTAAGAAAAAGAAAGGGGTATTCCAAGCATACTCACATTAAAAGAGAAGGAAAGCATCCAAACAGAAAACTGGGCACAACATTTTAAAGAAAATTACTTATTTTATTCCTTTCTTACCTTCATTTGAAATAATCAGATTTTTTAAAATGACTTCATTTCCCCATTAGTTTCTTATTAACATTCATCCTTAAATTATTAATCCACTATAATTCATACTTTTACCACTCCCCAGATAATGCAAGAACTGTACAACAATTTAACTCCACTGTTCACCTTTTACATTTTTGCTATTATTGTTAAGTAATTATTTATAAATTTTTACTTCTTAAGATATTATTACTCTATGTGGTCAATATTCATATATTTTCTCTGCATATTTACTTCTTTTCATTCATTCTGTAATTCCACTGGAATTTTCTTCTCTCTGCCTGAAGAACTGCCATTACTGTTAATTTAAGTACCACTCTCTTGAAGATGAAGTCTCTGTTTTCATTTGTAAAGCTCTTTTATTTCACCTTTAATTTTGAAGAACATTTCTGGCTGTGAAAAATTTTAAATTTAGCCAGGAATAGTGGTGCATGCCTTGTAGTCCCAGGTACTCAGGAGGCTGAGATGGGAGGACTGCTTGAGCCCCTGGAGTTCAAGGCTGCAGTAAGCTATGGTCATGCCACTGCACTCCAGCCGGGGCAACAGCATGAGAACTTGTGTCAAGGGGGTGGGAGGGGAAAAAAGAAAGTCTCAGATTGGCAGATTTTCTTTTAGCCCTTTAAAGATTATAACATGTAGCCAGGACTTCTGTTGTCTCCTCATTTACATCATGTATCTTGAAAGAATTATTATTCCTCTGAAACTAATGTGTCTCTTTTTCCTCAGCCAACTGTTTTTTTTTGTTTGTTTGTTTGTTTTGTTTTTGCAGTTTTTGGCTGGGGCTGGGGTTGAACCCAACACCCCCAGTATATGGGACTGGCATCCTACTCCTTGAGCCACAGGTGCCACCCTCCTCAGCCAACTTTTAAGAATTTTCTTTGTCTTTGGTTTTACTACAGTGCTCCTTGGTGTGGATTTTTGTATTTATTTTGATTGGGACTTGTAGAGCTTCTTGAATCTGTGGCTTAATGTCTTTCATTAATATTGTAAAACTCAGCTCGGTGCCTATAGCTCAACCGGCTAAGGCGCCAGCCATGTACACCTAAGGTGGTGGATTCGAATCCCCAGCCCAGACCCACCAAACAACAATGATGGCTGCAACCAAAAAAATGGCCGGGCGTTGTGGTGGGCGCCTGTGGTCCCAGCTACTTGGGAGGCGGAGGCAGGAGACTCGCTTGAGTCCGGGAGTTGGAGGTTGCTGTGAGCTGTAATGCCACGGCACTCTACCCAGGGGGACAGCTTGAGGCTCTGTCTCAAAAAATATATATATTGTAAAACTCATAGTAACTTGTGAGCTAATACTTCTGACCTAGTCATTCATTCTCCTTGACTTGACTCCAGTGAAATTTATTTAAACCTTTATACCATGTTCTATATGCTCTTTTCTGTATTTCTCATCCTTTTATTATCCACTCTGTTTCAGTCTGAATATTTTCTACTCACATATCTCGCAGTTTATTAATCCTCTCTTCTGTTGTTTCTACAGCTATTGGACACATCTATAAAGGTTTTTATTTCAAAAATTGGGGTTTTATTTATTTATTTTCTTTTTGCAGTTTTTGGCCAGGGCTGGGTTTGAACTCACCACCTCCGGCATATGGGACCTGCGCCCTACCCTTTTGAGCCACAGGTAATGCCCCAATAATTGGGTTTTTTAGTTCTGTAATTTCCATTTGATTCTTTTCAAAAGCAGTGTCTCACAAGAATGAAAAAGCAATTATCCAATGTACTCAATACTAATATGAAGCCAGTAGATGATCTAATGCTTGCCCACATAGGAGAAAAACTCATTTCAGTTCCAGTTGAGAGGACAGGGAACGATTGAGGGGGAGCAGGGAGGGGTGAGGTGCTCCCACTGAATGAGGATGGCGTGAGGGTATTTGGCACAACTTCTGAGTTCGGGTGATAACTACAAGAGGGATTTTACCTAACAAATTTAAATACTTTGACCTGATTGCACGCTCACATTAAACGGAAATTTTAAAAAATAAAAGTAGTTTCTCCATTCTACTTTCTTCAGTGTCTTAAAGTCCATATGTGAAATACCAGTATGTTGTTCTTCGGATTTGCTTCTATTGTCTATTTTTTTCTTTTACTTTTTGTTTACTTGGGCTCATCTCCTGGCATATCCACTAATTTTTATTAAATGTTGGATGCTGGGTAGAATTAAAAATTGTAGAGGCTCTGGATGATGTTATTCTCCAGAAAAGACATTAGAGTCAAAATCTAATCTAATCAGGAATTGAGATGTTCCAGATTTTGTGTAGGCTGCTCCATTTGTGGATTGCTCTTATTCCTAGGTCATAGTCCTTTAGGAGTCTTACTAAAACCCTAGGATGTTTACTAGATTCTTCTTGCTTATCAGACGCTAAACCCAAATTTTTGAATCCCCAACACCCTAAGAAAACCAGAAGTTATGCTTAGCCTAACAGCAGCTTACTGCTCAGTTCCTGTCCCAGCCCCACCCCAAATTTGATTTGGCAAATTTTCAGAGAGGAAAAAGCTACATGGAATGTGGGGCTCAGCTCTCTTGCGCCCTTTCACCCAAGATCTTGTTCCTTAAATTCCATTTGGTTTGGACTCCATTTTTTTTTTTTTTTTTTTTTTTAGATAGGTTCCTGCCCTATTGCCTGAGCTGGAGTGCAGTGGCACTATCATAGTTCACTGCACCCTCGAACTCCTGGACTTAGGCAGATCCTCCTGCTTCAGCCTCCCAAGTAGCTTAAACTACAGCCATATACCATAACTCCAGTTTTTTGTTTTTTTGCGGGGGGGGTTTCCAGTTTGGCCGGGGCCGGGTTCAAACCCTCCACCCTCAGTATATGGGGCTGGCGCCCTACCCACTAAGCCACAGACACCACCCCATGCCTCTAATTTTTTAGCTCTGTGATACTGCCCAAGATTTAGGCCACCATTTTCTGCTCAGCCTCAATGCCACCTAAGCAAATTAGTTAATTTCTTAAGGGTAAAAAGCTCCCCCTCACCTCAAAGTGTTTTCTTTCTCTCCAAGATTCTGGCTACTTAAGTTCTGCACATGTTGACTACTTTCTGATCTTAAAACAGCTTTTTAAGGGTATGTGTATGTGTGTGATCTAACTTTTACATAATCCTCTAAAAGAATCCTAGTCTGAGACACCACTCTGCATTGACCAGAGCAAAAGTCAACCAATCTGGGAAAATAGACCATGAGGGGTAGAAAGGGGAAGCAGGAAAGGAAGTAAAAGGCTATTGCCGAATTCCAAACGCTGATGAAGGTGTCTTACGCTAGGACACTGACGGTGAAAAGAGAAGTGGAAGATTTTAAGATTTTTTTTTTTTTTTGAGACAGAGTTTCACTCAGTTGCCCAAGCTAGAGTGCCTATGGCATCAGCCTAGCTCACGGAAACCTTAAACTCTGGGGTTCAAGCAATCCTCCTGTCTCAGCCTCCCAAGTAGCTGGGACTACAGGCTCCCACCACAACACCATCTGGGTATTTTTTTTGGAGACAGAGTCTTGCTTTGTCACCCTTAGTAGAGTGCTGTGGCATCATAGCTTACAGCAACCTCGAACTTTTGAGCTCAAGCAATTCTCTTGCCTCAGCCTCCCAAATAGCTGGCAGGTGCCTGCCACAATGCACAGCTATTTTCAAAGGCAGGATCTTGCTCTGACCCAGGCTGGTCTCAAACCTGTGAGCTCAGGCAATTCACTGGCCTCGGTCTCCCAGAGTGTTATTTGTTTCTATTTTTAGTAGAGATGGGGGTCTCACTCCTGCTCAGGCTGGTCTGGAACTCATGATTTCAAGCGGCTGAGCCTCCCAGAGTGCTAAGATTATAGGCATGAGCCCCCATGCCCAGCCATATTTTTAGAGGTGTTTTTGTGTTGGTAAAGATAAGGTTACAACCTCCAGCCAACGTGGGTGAGGGTAATAAAAAGCAATGTCATATATTGCTGGAAGGAGTCTAAGTTGCAACAACCTTTCCAAAAGGAAAATTGGCAATATATGGCTCGGCGCCTGTGGCTCAAGTGGCTAAGGCGCCAGCCACATACACCTAAGGTGGCGGGTTCGAATCCCCAGCCCGGACCCGCCAAACAACAATGATGGCTGCAACCAAAAAATAGCCAGGCGTTGTGGCGGGCGCCTG
>CAUYTI010008966.1:0-20249 GCA_963575145.1 Galago senegalensis | reverse complement strand
AGACAGAGTCCCAAGCTGTTGCCTTGGGTAGTGCTGTGGTGTCACAGCTCACAGCAACCTCCAACTTGTGGGCTTAAGCAATTCTCTTGCCTCAGCCTCCCCAGTAGCTTGGGCTACAGGCGCCTGCCACAATGCCTGGCTATTTTTTTGTTGCAGTTGTCATTGTTGTTTAGCTGGCCTCAACCAGGTTCAAACCCACCAGCCTCGGTGTACCTGGCAGGTGCCCTACACAGGCTCCACCTGTCTTGAACATTCTTGTTTGGACAGCTTTGCAAATAAAAAGTGAAGTTGCTAGAGGTGATATTGTTGGGTCAAAGAATGTGCATATTACAACTTGTGGGCAAGATTGTCTCTATAGGCTGCTGTTCAAGAAGGGTCTGCTCATTTTGTTTGGTGTTGATTCTGTGCTGAGCTATTTTTCCCCAACTCAGTGCTTTTACTTTCTGGAAAGTCATGTTAGTTGGGTGTCCAAGGCCCACATGCCCTAGCTTTTGTATTTGGGTGGGAGCTATGACTTCTTGGAACTTTGGGTAATCAATAACTATTCACTGGTAACAGGGGGCTGGGTCAGGGAGAGCAAATAAACATCTTCTGAAGGTTGTCAAATGGCCTCTTCCTTTCTCACACACCCTAGCCTCAGATGGGCATGGTGGCTCACCCCTGTAATCCTAGCACTCTGGGAGGCAAAGGGGTGAGTGGATTGCTTGAGTTCATGGGTTTGAGACCCGCCTGAGCAAAAGAAGGACGCCATCTCTTGAACCTGCGGTTGAGTTTTGTTTGACTTGCATCTTTTTTCAAGAGGATCACTTGAGCCCAAGAGGTTGCTGTGAGCTAAGATGCCATGTCACTGTACCCAGGGCGACAGCTTGAGACTCTGTCTCAAAAAACAAAACCTAGCCTTCTGCTCTCTTCAGGTCTCTTACCAGAGTTTCCTAAGTTGCCAGATTCCTTTTTTTTTTTTTTTTTGAGACAGAGCCCTCAAGCTGTCCCCCTGGGTAGAGTGCAGTGGCATCACAGCTCACAGCAACCTCCAACACCAAGGCTCAAGCGAGTAACCTGCCTCAGCCACCCAAATAGCTAGGACCACAGGCATCTGCCATAACGCCCGGCTATTTTTTGGTTGCAGCTGTCATTGTTGTTTTTGGCAGGCCTGGGCTGTATTTGAACCCACCACCTTAGGTGTATGTGGCTGGTGCCTTAGCCACTTGAGCACAAGCACCGAGCCAGTTGCCAGATTCCTAACTGGCCAGTGTGAGCTAAACACATGGAAATTTAAGTGATAACACAGATCAGAGCAACCTTGGAGGATTCTGCATGGAGACTTTTTACTCCAAGTCTTAGGTACTAGGACCACTGGTGCCATTTGGACTTCTTGGTCAAAATCAATCTGCTGAAACCAAAGATGGAAGAGCGGAGAGACTGCCAGCTTTATTGTCGCTTATCCACTGTCACTCAACAGATATTTAATTGAGCACCTACTATGTGCTGGGCATCGTACTGGGTTCTGGGGACATATGGTAGGAAAAGATAAAAAAATTTAGGGCGTTTGTCAGTGCACAGAAAATATTCTGAGAAGCTACATAATGAGCTGTTAAGAGCCGCCCCCTCTGGGAAGAAGAGTGGGACTTAGGGGTGAAAGGGGCTTTCCTTTCATTTTTATATTCCTTCCTGTTGTTTGAATTTGTAACTTATCACTTGTGCCAGTAATGAGAGCACAGAAAGGGTATTTTAACAAATTAAAAATTGGGGCCTCTTAGGAGGGAATCCAAGAGTCCCAGCTATTTTAAGAGACGAAGGAAAAGGGGGAATGAGCCTCCTGCCCCATCCAGTGCTGCAGTGGGGTTCAGCATTCACAGCTTCTGCCTTCTGTGACCTGAGCAGCGTGATGTCACTGCAGCCAGGAGGCGGCACTGTGAGGGCTCCTGTCCTCCTCCTCTGTCCACCTTCAGTGAAAAAAATGGAGTTTTCTTTGCGTGATAAGAGGAAACAGGGATACCTTTTCAAAGGCATTTCATGAATCTCTTTACTTGTGAGCTTTGGTTGTGAGTCAGCCTCTGAGAAAGTTCTTTATGAGCCAGGTTTGAGAGAAGGCATCCCAGGGGCAGGGCAGTGGCTCATAGTAGGGGGTGAACTTGATGTCTATAAATTATTTTTTCAAATTGTACGAGTACTACTTGCTGCTCATTAAAAAAAAAACTATATGTGTAATATAAAATAAATGATATGGAAGTAAAGCATATAAAGTAAAGCACTGCAGGTGTCCTTATATTCTGCTCCTGAATCCACAGTCTGGGCTATAGTAATAATAATAATGGAAAACAACAAACGCAGCGCAGACCTTACTGTGTGTCATTACTTCTAAGTGCTTTGCATCTGTAAATACTTCCAGTCCTCATATCAACACTATGAGATTTGCACTATTGCCGTCTTTTCTACCTACGGAAACTGAGACCCAGAAAAGTTAACTAGCTGGCCCAAGGTCACACAGGACTCTTTTTTTTTTTCTTTTTGAGATAGAATCTGACTTTGTCACTCTGGGTGGAATATTACAGCTCACAGCAACCTCAAACTCTTGGGCTCAAGTGATCCTCTTATGTCAGCCTCCCCAGTAGCTGCAACTACAGGCGCCCACCACATCGCCTGGCTAGTTTTTCTATTTTTAGTAGAGATGGGGTTTTGTTCTTGCTCAGGCTGATCTGGAACTCCTGAACTTAGGCAGTCCACCCACTTTGGCCTTGCAGATTGCGAAGATTATATGTGTGAGCTACTGGGCCCAGCCTGAATAGGGACTATGATTCAGACATCTGGCTCCAGAGTTTGTGTTTGTAACTATTACATGATTTGGCTTCTCTACCCGCCTTTTTTTTTTGAGGCAGAGTCTCACTCTGTCACCCTGGATAGAGTGCCATGATTCACAGCAACCTCAAACTCCTGAGATCAAGTGATCCTCCTGTCTCAGCCTCCCGAATAGCTGGGACTACAGGTGCACTCTATGATGACGGGCGAATTGTTCTATTTTTTGGTAGAGAAGGGGTCTTGCTCTTGCTCAGGCTGGTCTCAAACTCCTGACCTCAAGCAGTCTACCCACCTTGGCCTCCCAGAGGGCTAAGATCACAGGTGTGAACCACTGCATCTGGCCCAAGGTGTGCAGTTTAAGATCCTTCCAAAAATTTATGCACAATCACAATCAAAGGCCCACTCTGACTGCGGGACTTGGTTCTGGGCTGTCCATGCACGGGAAACACGTGCTCCTTGATGCTCTCCACGGGTCTGTTTCCACTGTGCATGTTACCCTGTAGATACCCACCTGTAACCTACATGTAAATGGTTCAGAAATTCATCCACTTAGTAGCCCCAGGAAGTCCTTAGAAAGATTCACTGTAGGCTCAATGATTTACAGGTTGGAAAAGTGAAAATTAGTTGCTAATCTTACCTATTTTTTTTTGCAAGAAAACACCATTTTTTCCGTGATTACAGCTTAAAAATAATTTCTCTCATCTCTCCTCAAGCCATCATTATTTTCCCTTCATCATCTGCATTCAACCTCAATTCCTATAACTTTCTGATGCAATTTCCTGCTCATCATACTTCTCTGTCTGAGCCATGCTTGTCACTGCCTTTGGCTTCGCTTAGGCCCTTTCCCCACCTAAACTATCCTTCCTTCTTCCAAATATGGAAAAAAATATATGTGTGTATCTTCAAGGCCCAGTTCAAATCCTGTGCCTGCTGGAGCTTCTTTGGTGATGTTACCTCCCAACCTGACTTCTGGGCTATTCAATACACCTGCTGACAAAGGTCATTTCCAATGCTGGCCTCTGGTGTGACAGGTCTTCCCAGGAAGACAAGTTGAGGGAGACAAACTGGAGACAACTGGAGACAAATTGAGGGCAGACACCTGGGTTTGTCTGGTCCACACTGGCAACACTTAATAGCACATAGTGGGTGCTTAATAAATGTTCCTCTCTCCTTCCATCCTTCCTTCTTTGCACTTGTGCTTAAGGCAGTGTAATTATCTTAGGCTAATACTGCTGAGTCCCACTGACTTTCCTTCTGTCTATTTGTGGCTACGAACCAAATAAGTGGGATTTTTTAGTGGTTACAAAAGCTGGTTTTCATAAACTAAGACAAATGTGTTTATCAATTGAGTAGATTGATGACTCTAATTCAGCATTCTATGAAAATACAAGGAGGCTATGCAACAGTGCAGAATTCCTAGTGTGCTCGTGCCTCCATGAGGTAGAAGGGAACTGGAAAATGGGCAAGGTGTGGAGGTCTCTTGTCTCCTCCACAGGTCAAAAGCACAGGGTTTGAAGTCACCAATTTGGATCCTAGTGCCTGTTGGCTCACACAAGTCTGCGTGTTTATGATGTACCTCTTTCAAGCAGTCAGATATGTTAGTTGGGGCCCACAAAAAGGGAGTATCCCCAACCTGAGGAATCAGAGTTTGTTTAGTAAAGTCAATGGCAAAGGTGTGGGCAGGGTCTAGGGAACCAGCAGGGATAGTGCAGCACTCCAGAGTTGGCACTGGAGGGGAGCTGTTACCACCCTGGCCTGAGGGAGGCAGGGAGGGACCAGGACCCAGAGCCGAGACAAGCCATAGGTGTACTGCAATCTCCAGGCAGGGGCCATGGCCAATTTCTGACCAATAGGAAAGGATCTGGGAAACAAATACCTGGATTTCATTTTCCCTTTAGTGTCTCCTGTTCAAACCCAGCTGGAAGCCAATCTGGGTCAAGGAAACCAGTAGGTGCAGTTCATACAAGTCAACATCACAGCCTTTCTCTACCTTGGTGGTGATAAAGTCATATCTCCTTCCCTTCTTTCTCTCCTGTATCACTTGGTTTGATTAGCCACAAACCAAGTGATTAGCCACCATTAGCCACATGTTTTTTTTTTTTTTTTTTCTTTTTGAGACAGTCTCATTCTGTCATCCTGGGTAGAGTGTCATGGTGTCCTAGCTCACAGCAACCTCAAACTCTTGGGTTCAAGTGGTCCTCTTGACTCAGCCTCCTGCGTACCTGGGACTACAGGTGGCTGCCATGATGCCCAGCTAATTTTTCTATTTTTAGTATAGATGGGGTCTCGCTCTTGCTCAGGCTGGTCTCGAACTCCTGAGCTCAAGCAGTCCACCCACTTCAGTCTTCCCGAGTGCTAGGATCACAGGTGCGAGATACCACGCCCGGCCCCACATAGTATACTTCTAATATGACCAAATTAGATTAATGTGTGAAATGTTTCCTGTCTCCTCTGCTAACTTGTAACTGTAAAATCCACCCACCTTTTAAAGGTCAATGGCTTTTTAGTATATTCACAGAATTGTGCAGCTGTCTCCAAAATCAATTTTGGAATATCTTCTCCCTACAAGAAACCCTGTACTCATTCTCCCAATTCCTTCCACTTTTCCCCAGTCTTAGGAAATCACCATTTTACGTTCTGTCTCTGAAGATTTTTTTGTTGTGGACATTTCATATAAATGGAATCACACAATATTTGGCCTTTGGTGTCTTTCTTTAAGGTTTATCCCTCTGGTAGCAAGTATTAGTACTTCGCTGCTTTCAATGGCCAAGCAATATTCCATTGTTTGGATATATCACATTCGACTTATTCATCAGGTGATGGTTGTTTCCACTTTTTTGCTATTAATAGATCATGCTGCTATGGACATTTATGTACAAGTTTTGAGTGTTGTGTTTTTAATGCTCTTGGGTGTGTGCTATTTTTCTTACCCTGTCTGGGATGTCTCATGTTCTTTCCTGGCTAATTTCCAGGCACCCCTCAATACTTAACAGGTCTGCCTCTTTTTCTGAGGAGGAGCCTTCTCTGTCCTGCTGTCTCCCTCCTGAGCTTGCCTGTCGCCTGGACTTCCATAGCATATGCTCTTTGCGTGAGACTGTCATGATCAATTTCTTCTCATCTCCCTCTGTTGGCTCTGAGCCCCTCAAGGACAAGAATTATGTCTTTGGATCTGTAGCACCTAGTATGGCACTGGGCATGCTTGGGAATGAGTGAATGGATGAGTGGTTGAACAAACGAATGAGAGAGAGCAGAGACTGTCCTACAACTCTGTCTTGAACCTGGATTTAGGATGAAGATCTTGTTCCTAATCTGGAGGAGCAAAAAGGTAGTGTGGCACTAGAGTCCTTTTTCTGAATCTCAGAAGATGCCTAGGTAAATATCTAGGTCTGAAAACAGAGAGAGATGCCTGGGTATCTCTCACAATTAGGTCTGACAATTAAGTTCTCCAACATGGCCCTGTGTGCAGAACTGGTGATAATGTTGCAAAAGTTCATCGAATTTGTGTGTCAGAATGGTCGACTGACTGCGAGGAGCATAGCACACCAAATAAATGTTGATACAGAAACAGAAAAATCTTCACTGAAAATGCTGGCATGAGAAAGGTGTGGCTCTTGCATCACGACAATGCACCAGCTCACACAGCGTTGTCTGAGGGAGTTTTTAGCCAGTGGACAAGTAATTGTATTAGAGCACCATCCCTAACTCACCTGATCTGGCCCCCAGTGACTTTTCTTGTTACCCAAAGATAAAGGAAATACTGAAAGGAAGACATGTTGATGACATTCAGGATATCAAGGGTAATACAACTACAGATGTGATGGCCAGTCCAGAAAAAGAGTTCCAGCAAGGCTTTGAAAGATGGACTAAGCACTGGCATCACTGCATAGCTTCCCAAGGGGAGTACCTTGAAGGGGACTGTAGTGATTTTCAGCAATGAGGTATGTAGCACTTTTTCTAGGAGGAGTTCGTGAACATAACTGTCAAACCTCACATATGTATGCAAATATCTATTTAGGGAAGGGTAGGACCAGGACAGAGCTTCTGGTGGGGGAAGGAGCAGTGCAACTAGCTTTGGGGGGACTTTTCCTCCAAAACCAAAGGTTTGCATCAGCAGCTCCCTGCTCCCCCGCTCCCTCTCCTCCCCCTCCAGACATTGGGCTGGCTGTGCCAAGGCCCACTGCACTGACATCACCCTCAGCAGCTGTCTGCACTGACCAAAATACAAATCTCTATTTCTGCAGGTTGGTGAAAACCCTGTGTCCTTGGAGAAAGCTGGTTCCCGTTTTCCAGAGGGGGAGCCCAGAGCTTGAAAGGCCGTGGTTGGCACTTCGAGAAGGAAGTGGAGAATAAAGACGGCGCCTGGAGGAATAGTAGAAACACAGAATGGGACTGGGGAAGCCCTTTGGAAATCCAGCTGCAGAAACAGACACCCTAATGCTATTTACATACAGCTCTCTCTATATATATAAAAAAAGGAAAATATGAATATTACTTATCAGTGCATGCCTTGTTGAGGACGTGGTCCCCTTCCCTTTCTGCACCTTGCGATGTGAACTTTGATACTCTGTAATGTCTGGGGCACCAGAAGAGAGATGCCTGCTGTGTACTTAGAAAATTTGCAAAGACTGGTGGGAATTAGCCCCAGCGGCAGCCAACTGCCTGGGGATAGACACTGGTGGAGTAAGAGGTCAAATTGCAAAAAGCATGATAGAAAAAAAAAATGATGACTTAGGGCTAATTTTGTAGGGGCAGTCTGGTACACCTCCATTTCCTGACACATCCTAGCCTCTCTCTCTCTAGCCTGTTTAGATAGATTGCTAGATCCCACCGTCACCTCAAGAGAAGTGGGATTTTGTTTTTTTCCTACCGATTTGGTGTCTCTGGTGCTTCATTTAAATCTTGCTGGTGCTATGTGTGTTCTTGCTGGTGCTGCCATGGTATTCTGTTGACAGACCTGGAAGGCCAGGGGACAAGAGAAATTTCTATTTTGCTGTTTTGGATTTTTTTTTTTTTAAGGGATGAATTGCAAAAGTGCCACCTGAGAGTCTCTCCTCTTTCTCTATGTGGGGATGAATATCCAGAGGTGTTTAGGAGCAAACCTTGAGATCCAAGAGGGAGGCTGGGAGGGGATGGCACTGAGGGGCATGTGGTTATGAGGTGGACAGTTGACCTCATGAGTGACTGGGTTGCTCTCCTCCACCCCCACAGAAGTCCCCTGGGGGTTGAGCCCATGCCCTCCCCTAGTTCCCAAGGGGATTTCAGGGCTTAGGTTTTATGGATTAAAGAGCCAAGAAATGGCTACATTCTGGTCAAGGGTGATTTATAAGCAAAGGATGTTGGGGGAGGGAGCGGGTCATTTAAATGAAATGCACCAGCATCTCGCTGATTGACAGAGGTCTGATTTCCTCCCTCAGGATAAGCTGTTTTCAGAAGTTTCTAGAAGGGCTAAACAAAGATGTGTGCTGTACTGAGACTTGGCTGCAAAGACTCTTCAGGGAGCAGTGATTATTTTTTGCTTTCATTAAAAAAAAAATCTAAATAAACAGGTATTATTCCTCCGTGCAGGGTACCACATACTGCCATTTTCAAAGCTGAGGCGATGAGGTGCCAGGCTACAGATTCAGATAGGCGTTCTCCATGGCTGGATTTTCAGGTCACCCCCAAAACCTATGGACAGGGGGTGTGGTGAACTGGTTAGCAGGTACCCCTCTGGGCCTAAGAAGCCAGCAGCACGGTCAGCAGTAGTGAAGGTGCATGGGGCTGACAAAAGAATTATCCCCCATACTCCCATACACTTTGCTGAAAATGACCAGGTGCTTTGAAACGTACAACCTCTCTGTGCTGCTGCAAGCTGGGGTCTGGGTTTCTTCTTTTTCTTAATCCATGCCTTCCTTATGTTTTCCTAAATAGCCCTTTAAAGAAAAGTGCAGCCCAGAACTACTGAAGCCAAGGGAAGGCCCCCTGCACCCCTCCCCCAGCTTTGAACTGAGCAAAGCAAAAAAAAAAAAAAGAAAGAAAATCTTTATTTCTGGAGAACTTATTTCCCCTTGTGGCTTACACCCTCCCCTCCAGGTTGCTGTTTGCAGGCGACTATCATTTAGGTGGGGGCTGCAGAGAATAGCAGGCAACATCCCCACCAAGCCACGAACTTAGAAGGAGAATTCATTAGCATGGTATGAAATACTGTCTCTGCTTCTATTTAATCACTTTCCTAGCCAGAGACTAGAGTCTTTCCAGCTCATCCCATTTTCCAGGGAGGGGTTTCCCTTACTACGGCTGTGTACGATCATAGTTCTCTGCTTCTTTGAGGGCCATATCTTCAAGAGCCTGGCATCGTACTGATCACCTAGACACAAGAGAAGGATGAAAGGTGAGAGGATCCCTCTTTTGACCCTGCCTTGCCTATTAGCTTTGTGATATTTCCCCCTGGAGGATCCAAACTCCAAATGCTGGGGTTGGCATTTCAGGGCGATTTTGATTTCAATGAAGCCACTTTGCTGAGAGAACTGAGCACCCGTGACCTCCCGATGGAGCTTCACAGCCAAGTCCCTTGTACATATTCTCATGTATTACTAGAAACTGTGTATTTATCTAAACCTGGCCTTTTCTTGCACATCATTCGAGTGCACTTCTCAACTGCCCCGATTTTTGACAAGGGGTTGTTTTTAATGCTTGTTTTTATATGAGATTTGACTTCTTGATGGACATTTGTATTAGGAAATTGAAGCATGATATATATGTATATATTGTCTCCACTGTCTCTCCTGTTGCATTACTTGGATTGCATGAGATAGTGGGGTGTTTTTTTTTTTCCTAAATATTTCCACAGTGTGCAAAATGCTGGCAACGTCCCTCCCTCTCTTCTCCTCCTTTTCTCCTGCTGCCAAGGAGTCATTGATTTTGATTAGCTTCACTGCAGAGCGTCTGTGAAGAGAGAGAGAGAGGCTGGCTTTGAAATAAATTTTAAAAAAGACCTCATATCAGGTTTCAGCAGACAGCAGTGTGTGTGTGTGTGTGTGTGTGTGTATCTGTGCAAAGCAGGGGGAGGCCTCTGAGATCATCGTTTAGGTGGCTCACTGCATAATGAGGTGGGGAGACTTTGCCTGTTTATTCCTGATGGTGTTGCCTGCTCCCAGAGGGTGAGGGTCCAAAAGCCACAGGGGCTGGAGCCCCCTGGGGCCTCAGCATTCCAAATTAGATCCATTCCCATCTGGAAGCTTCTCACCCCCACAAGTGAAAAAGATCTCTTTTCAAATTTGGGGTTCCATTTCCTAAAGCCTTTGTCATATACTTAAGCTTGAGCAGCCAGTTTCTCTGGGGAGCCCATTAGCTCCGCTGGCTGCTGTCCATGGTCCTAGGCTGTGAGCACCTCGTAGGCTGGAGCCCAATGCCTGGTTTAGTTGTTTTTTTAACCTTCACTGAGATTCTGCAGACCTCTTTTCCACTTCTTCCAGTGATCTCATTTTTTTTTCTTTCTATTTTGGTGGAAAACAAAAAAGGGTGATTTCAACAACACTGTCACAGAACAATAAAACTACGATGGGTTTTTAACAATTTGTGTAGCTGATCTCATTGTACCCTGCACTCTATAATCATGTTTCTGATGGTGACAAAATATCACTCTCCCTTGCTGAGAAATTGGGGAAGTCCTCTCCCACCTCCTATACACTATCTTTTAGGGATACTGGCTTGCCATTGTGGACTTTCTTGAGTGTCCGTCCACAGAAGCTGCAGAGGCAAAACGAAGGCCTTGTTCCTCTGTGTTGATACCAATTTCTTTTCTGACAATTTCCTTAAGTCAGTCCAGGCCAGTCAGAGGATCAGAAGTTGGTTAGAGGGTAAGGGCAACTGACTGGACACTCTGGCCTAGTCCCATAGGAACTGATTGGAAGTCCCATGAGGGAAGGAAGTTGATGTCACCGTTTGTCATTTTAAAGCTTATTTTTTAAAATTTTAATTTATTCACATAACACATATTTATTGAGCACCTACAGTGTGCCAGGTTGTAGAATTCCGTCTCAGAAGAGACTTTCTTATTCATTGTAAAGGGGCAGCCCTGCTTGGAACCAGGTGATGGGAAATGTCCCTTTTCCAGTCTGGTTTGTAATTTTTAACAGATTTGCTGGGTCATCACAGTGACCCCAAGCCTCACTGGCATATTGTTTGTTATATAGTATTTACTGAGAGCCATGCTATCAGCAGAAGGTGATTAAAAACCCTTTAATCTAGACTCATTCCCGGCATGAAAAGGCTGGTCTTTGCTGCTGTATGAAATCATAGAGGCTGCCTTTTACTGTGTGCTCACCACTCCCAAGCACTGAGAAGTGCTTTGCCCGTCTGCCCCTCGGTGAGTCCTCATGCCTGCCTGAGCAGATAATATTGTTATTCCCATTTTACAGCTGAGGAAGCTGAGGCTCAGAGAGGTTGAGCAACTTAGCTGAAGGCCACAAAAATAGTGAGTGGCTTAACCAAGATTTGAACTTGAGTTTGTGTGACCCCCCAAGCCCATAAGCTGACTGTGACACTGGATCCCTTCATGAGGGGGTCCCCTGGCACTACTGTTTCAAGGGTAAACACCCAGCATGTGGCCCAGCAGGGAGCTGGGGAGCCTGACTTGGGTCCACTAGAGTGTCACATTTGGGGACATTCGAGGGTGGGTTGGATGGTTTCCTTGAGGAGTTTATGTATTCATTCCCTCCCCTGTGTTCCTGGTTTCTATAAGGTCCTGGGGAGGAACATTTAATTTGCAAAGATAGCCTGTTCTACTTACTTCCTAGGGCATGGGAAGCTTGTCTTACCTCCTTCCTGCCCTCTGCCCTGACCTGAGCCCCCAAGTTCCCCTTCCTCCATGGTCTTTTGCATTACAAGCACCAAGGAGCCCGTGTGCATGGCGAGGATGCCTGTGAGGGTATCTGGAACCTTGAGGAGGCCTCCGGCCCAGCCAGAGAGGCAGTGAGCTTGGAGACATTCTATGCTGGATTCTGATATTGTTGGTTCATTGTGCTCTTTTGTAAGAGGAATTTCATACCTTGGAGACGCTTTGTACATATTTGTAATAACTTTATTAAAAAATTGGTTGTGCACTTCTAGCCAAAGGTCTTCGTGTTTTCTTTTTGGAAGGTTGGCCCTCAAAGACTATGGAAGTGGGCGGCGCCTGTGGCTCAGTGAGTAGGGCGCCGGCCCCATATACCGAAGGTGGTGGGTTCAAACCTGGCCCTGGCCAAACTGCAACAAAAATATAGCTGGGCATTGTGGTAGGCGTCTATAGTCCCAGCTACTCGGGAGGCTGAGGCAAGAGAATTGCCTAAGCCCAGGAGTTGGAGGTTGCTGTGAGCCGTGATGCCATGGCACTCTACCAAGGGCAATAAAGTGAGACTGTCTCTTAAAAAAAAAAGACTATGGAAGTATCTGGCTGCAGGGTAGAGAATCCCTGCCCCTGGACCCTACACACCCCAACCTTCCCTGGGGCAGAAGGCCACACACTTAGCTCCCCTCCACTAATGCTTAAGAACCTTCCCTAAGGGAAAGACTGGCCTAAACCACACCTGTGGGTTGTGCACCAGGTTTGGGGAACTTGTCCAGTAGTTAAAGGTCAGTGCACAAAACCATAATTTATGTGAGGCATCACATGAATAAGCTAATGAGCCTACAGATTCATTTCTCCAAAAGTGGGCAGATAAGCCACTCCGGGTTGGGTAGATTCCCTGCGTTTGCCTGGCCTGAGACATACCAAGCAACCAGGTCTATTCTCTTCTTAGTCTCATCCAAAGTTGAGTACAGGTTGTTTTTTTTTTTGTTTGTTTGTTTTTTTAGATAATAAACCTTCCCTTTTCCTTTGGACACCCACCCCTCCCCCATGCTCAGCCCCACTTAGAGGGGCTGATCCATCCTCCCCACCACCTCCATCCCAACTTCCAGGACTGCACACCCAACCCAGGCCTTGTCAGTGTTCCACATCCCACAAGCTAGAGCAGCTGGTTTGGAAACAAACAAATGAGCTCCTTGCTAGAGCTTTGGGAATGCTGATGCTCTTTGCTGGGGTTGATAAACCAGTAGAATGGAAACACAGAGATGCTGGCAGCTAGTCTCACCACCACATGGGATCCAACCCCCTGAAAATGACACTGTCTCCAAGGGATGGGGAGACAAAATTCTATACTGGAGCCCCTGAATCCAGCTGTACCTGAAACCCACACTGTTCCACGAATCAACTAGTTTTCTAACAGCAGCAACCACAAGGTGTGCCTGACAATGTATTCATGGCTGGTGCCATAATGTTGCCCTGAGAGGATCAACTGTCACTTGATGCTATTAAGTTTGAGTTTGTGTCATAGTCTGGTGGTGCTCAGGCAAGCCCTTCTTGAATCAGCCTCCACACATTCTGTCCCCTGTAACAGGCACCTTTCCGATCCCTTGTGCCAGGTCTGTGTTCCCATCCTACAGCTTTGTGTGTTTTGCTGGCACCTGAGACACCCTGGGGTCTCCTCAGGGAAGAGCCTGTAGTGTCTGGGAGGTCAAACCCCGGGCTAAGGCTTGACTTGTGTGTTTGTCAGCACAAATGCTCCCAGTGCAACAAACTCTGGGGCTGACACTGGGACTTCACCAGACGTCACCCACTAACTTGGCTTTGTCCTCTTCCTTCTTCTGGTTCACTCATTATTTCCTTACTGTTTTTTGTGGTGATCAGTGACAAATAAAGCAGGTGCACCTCCACAGGCTCTGCTTTAGCAGAAACCAGAGTTCAGATAACCACTCACTCTGCAAAGTGCTTCTTCTCATTTGATCTAAAATAGTTACACTTGGCTTCAAGAGGGGGAAGGAAACTCAAGATCGCAAACATAAGTGGCATCAACAGATGATATTTATTGGCAGAACAGAACTTAAGGAAACATGAAAACACTGAAGGCAGCTGCATGTCCCAAAGCAGAGGTCCTAAAAGATTCCAGAACTTGCATTAACATTTCTGCCTTCCAATTTTGAGTCTTTGGCAGCTTGGATGCCCCCTTAATGTGCTGTGTATTCTCTTCTTCCTCTTTTGTGGAAACTATTAACATCCAGGCCCAAAGCTCGCCTCTCTTATTCTCTCACATTTATTATTCCCAGGATCTTTTACATGAAGAGGATTATTTCTAAGGACTTTGTGGAACTTGAGTCAGTGAATCATAAAATATTAAGAACAGGATACTTTGAACCAGATGCTCATGAATCTTGTTTATAAAATGCCATTGTTCTTTTCCAGTGAGGACTCTTGCTGCTTTCACACTAGAGTTAGGGGATTTATACAGCCTGGGGCTGGAAAACTCTGTATTAACTACTGTTCCCTGCCAAGCAGAAGTTAAATCCTCCCACCCAGGAGAAAACCTCATAGGAGATGTTCTCCCAGAGGGGGAGAATAAAATCCTAAACTGTCACACCTGCCCTGGAAATGTCCCCCACATGTGACATTCTTTATAGTATCAGAGACGTGGCTCATTATTTGCAGAATGCTAGAGAATATTTTTGGGGGAGGGGGGAGAGGTGGCTTGGGAAAAACCATTGGCATATTTGCCAGTAACTTACATTGTTCATTTCCTTGGTTCCAGTAGATTATACAGCAGGTTTTGCCACCCTGGAGGTGGCTACTGGGAGATAAAGTGACTTCCCAAAGTCACAGAGTTTGGGATCAGAATTCCAGGGCTGACTCCCCACGGATTCTCTATCTGCTCCATCACACACAAGCACTTTAATCTGTCTTCTCCAGCACCAATTTTTTGTGCCTGCCTCTTTGACAGCCTCCGCAGGCAGGATGCTCTTTCTGATAAAAACCAGCTGCAGAAGTTCCTGTTGCCTCCTTTCAGTTCCTCCTCAAGGCAGGAAGACAGAGCAGCCGCATCCACCTGACCCCGTTTCCCTCCACTTCGCCTTCCTACTTGATTATCCAGACAAGTGGGATTGTAACATCATGGCCATTGCCATAGTAACAGAGCTTGAAAGATGCCACAATGCCCTGGAAGAGATGCCTTGCTGGGTACCAGGAAAGAGCCAGGGATGCCAAGCAAAGGAAAAAGTCCTGGCTCAGTGGCTCACAGGGGCAGGGGTCCTAATCTACGAGGGGGAGGAGATGCATTAATATTGGCTAAGAATGAGGTGGCAGGGAGGCCACTCCATTTCTCCTGGAGCTTGCCTGAGAATCTGTTCACTAGCCACATTCATTGTTCTCTCTGGAAGGCTGCCGAGGCCAGCGTATTGTGCTGAGGTTAACAATAAGAGATCGGAGTCGAGACAGGGATAGGGCAGGCAAGATTCTGGTGGCTTCACTATGGTCCCCTGAGCCATCTTATCCCCGATTTGAGAGCTTCCCAGGTGGAGAAGCAGCTTTGCCATACAGATTACAGAAGCACCGGTTGCTACTGGACTCCAGGCCATCACCCTGGCTTGCAGAATAATCCTTAACATGGATCATCCTTTTTGTTCTGAAGGCTACCAGGGGAAATGGCAGTGTCCACAGGAGCCCTTGATAGGACTTAGACTTGAGTGAGGGAGGAGAAGGAGAAAGATGGCAGACCAAGTGACACTCACATCTGACACCCATAAAGCTGATCTTTTCTGATTTCCAAATGGCATCAAGCACCCTAGCCAGAGCCCAGGAAAATAGCCATTTTAAAGGCCAAGTTTTTCTGCAGACCCAGCCACAAGTCGATTTCAGGAGCTGGCGTTCACTGTTCACATTCCCAACACAGTCCGAATCTAACATACTACGTGCCTGTGCGCCTCATTCTTAACCAGGGAGGGGCATCGAAATCACCTTGTGTGCTTTTAAAAACTGTGTCTGCTGGGTGCCATGCCTGCAGGGCAGGTCAGCACGCTGACTGAAAGTGCAAGCTCTGGCTTGGTGCCTGTGGCTCAAGCGGCTAAGGCACCAGCCACATACACCTAAGGTGGTGGGTTCGAATCCAGCCCGGACCTGCCAAAAAACAATGACGGCTGCAACCAAAAAATAGCCAGGCACCTATGGTCCCAGCTACTTGGGAGGCTGAAGCAGGAAACTCGCTTGAGCCTAGGAGTTGGAGGTTGCTGAGAGCTGTGAAGCTACGGCACTCTACCCAGGGGGATAGCTTGAGGCTCTGTCTCAAAAAAAAAAAAAAAAAAGAAAGAAAGTGCAGGCTCTGTCAGGCACACTGGTGTGTACCTGTAGTCCATCCCAGCTACTTAGCAGGCCATTGCAGGAGGATCACTTGAGCCCAGGAGTTCAAATCTAGCCTAGGCAACATAGTGAATCCTCATCTCTTAAAAAAAATAAAAATAAAAAAGAGAAGAGTGCTAGCTCTGATGTGTGACCAGGCCTTTGTTGGAGACTCAGTCCACCACAACTAGCTAAGTGACCCTGGGAAAGTGACCATACCAAGCTCTATGCCCCAGTTTCCTCACCTGTACATTGGGGAACCCAACTATACCTCCATTACAGGGCTGTGGTGAGGATGGGGGGTGATCCGAGCAGGATGCTTGATGTAGTGCCTGGCACACACTAAGTGTTTGGACCATTGAGTTATTACAGGTATATGGTGGGGCCCAGCATCTGTGTTCTGAACATACTTCACAGTGATTCTAACCTGCCTGAGCCATTGCAGGGAGGCTGTGATCTCAAGCTTCCTCCCCACGCTGCAGCATTAAATACCAAGTACTGGGTTAAAAGAACCAACAGGTGGGAAGTTCATATATTACCAGGTCCTCGACTTGAAGGGGGGATGGGAGACCTACCTGGGAGGGGACCAAGTCTAATTAGGAGGACTTCCCCACATGTAGGGGAAGGATGCACAAACTACACTGCAGACGAGGGAAGAAGGAGAAGGTGGAGAGGACAGGCTTTGCGGTCAGAGGTAGTGAAGGCAGGAGGCAGGATGTGTAGTCCAGGAAGCCCCCTGACCCTCCAGTGTCCCCCTGGTGTCCCCAGCATTTGGCCCTAATACACCTGGAAGTGTGCTGACGTAGCGCCGTCCTTCCAGCAGCGCAGGGTGTCCACAGCAACCGAGCGGCAGAGCGGGCAGGTGCGCTCACGGTCCAGCCACAGGCAGAGGCACTCCTCACAGAACACGTGCTGCGGGGACAGCAACCAGCACAACTCAGCACTCGGGACCAGGTGTCTGCCTCGGGCGTAGGAGCTGGAGACACGGCAGCAAGCAAACCAGAAAACCCCTGGCAGACAATCCCTGCCCTCATGGAGCAGGGGACAAATGGCAGCCTGAGTCTCTAAGATACCCAGTCTATCAGTAGTTAAGCATCGAGATGAAAAAGCAGAGGAGGAGAAGTGGGGTGTGCCTGGGAGGGACGTGATGGTGACACTTGGGAAAAATTTGCAGGAGGGTGAGGCGGGAGCCCTGATTGCAGTGGGACAGCATGTGCAAAGGCCCAGGGGCAGGGGAGAGGAAGAAGAGGTCAGAGAAGCAATGTGGGATGGAGGCCTTGTGAGGACTTTGACTTTTAGTCTGAGAGAAGTAGGGAACCATAGCAGAACTTGGAGCAGAGGATTGCTCTAATGTTATCTGCAATTTAAAATGATCCCTTTGCCAGCTGGGTTAAGAACAGGACATGGAGGGCAAGAAAAAGGCAGGGAGATTGGAAAGACCAACAGATCCCACCACTCTCTGTATAACTTGGACAAGTGACTTAACCGCTCTGTGCCTCAGTTTCTTCATCTGTAAAATGGGGATTGGAAGTTAGCTAATATTTTAAAAGCATTTAGACATGACAACAAAACACAGCACACAATTCTTGACTGTGTCCTGGACAGGGGAAAAGACCTTAGTTATCAAGACATTTTGGAGGTCCCTGGAGTAATCTGAACATGTATCACATATTTGATGATATTTTAAATCAATTTTAAATTTCCTTGGAGTGTAGCAGAACTGTGGTTATGGTAGAGTATGACCTTGTTCCTGGGACATGCACATTCAAGAATTTACAGATGACAAATCAAAAATGTCTGCAACCTACTTTCAACTAGTTGAGGGGAAAACATTCCTGTCAAGAAAAGGCAAAAGTGGTAAAACATTAAAGATTAGTAAACCTAGCTGAAGAACAGAAGGGCGTTTATCCTACTACCCTTTAACTTTTCTCTAGGCTTGAAATTTTTCAAAATAAAAAGTTTGAGGAAAATGATCATATAAAAATCTAAGCAATATATTTTTTGAAAAGTAAAAAAAATAAATAAATAAGAAAGAAGGCCCTTGGAACAATGCCTGGCAAATAGTAAGCACTTTATAGGTGTTAGCTGTTACCATAGTAATCTGTATTAACTTTTTCCTGTTTGTCGTTTATTATCTGTCTCTCTCTCACAGGTTATAAGCTCCTTATAAACCCATTCATTCCTAGCACCATGTACAGTAGGGGCCTCATTGTAGACAGTGCTCTGAAGGAGAGTTCCACAGTGCTATGGTGGGGTGTGACAGAGAGACCAGTCTGATCCAGGGAGAGGGGTAGTCAAGGAAGACTTCTTGGAGGAAGGGACATATGAAATGAGGCCTGAAGGACATTTAGTATTTAGCTGGGTGAAAAAAGGGGGATGGAGATCGAACATTCCAGGCTTTAGTGAGGTGGATGTAGAGGAATGGGGAGAGGAGATTCATCCACACAGAGCTTTGAAGAGCATACCAGATTCTCACCCAGCTGTGGGCAGGTCCAGCAGCTTCTAGAAATTCCTACCACAGCATCCAAAGCCTTCTATGAAGGCCCTTCTCCCACTTCGGCCTCATCATCCGGGGTACCCAGTGTCACTGACATGTCCGTGACCTTCAACCAAGGCTTCGCCGTCACAGGCTTTGCACGGGTGTTCCTACCTGCCTGGGATGCCCTTTCTCTGTCCTCACTTGCCAGCTGGGTGGAAGCTGATTCCTAGAAGACCTACCCAGGCAGCCAGCCCTGCCTGCTCAGTGATGTCTCCCAGCCCCATCCTCGTGCTGTCTACCGTATTCCTTCTTGTGAAGACCTTGCACTGCATTGTACTCAGGTTTCTGGAATTATCTGAAAACTCATTTATTTTGTTCACTAGATTAAGAGGTTTCTGTGGGCAGGACCAGGTTTTATTGCGAGCACGGCTCCTGCTCAGATGCTCAGGAAACGTCTGTTGAATGAACAAATGTGGCCTAATTGTGCTACCCTGGACAGAAGAGGTACTTACACAGCAGAATGGAACACAACCCCCACTCACCGGAAGCTGTAAACTTGAGTTAGGTGAGTGGGAAACAGTCCCTGAACGTACTGGTTTGTTCATTCATTCATTCAACACATTCGCTGAGACAATTATACCTCTAATTCAGTAGTTCCCAAATGTTTTGGTTCCAAATCCTCTTTGTAATCTTTAAAGTCAGTGATGACCTCAAAGAGCTTTTGTTCATGTGGGTTGAATTTATCCACGTTGACCACATTAGAAACAGAAAACAGACATAGTTCAAACATGAGAATATACAAACGTATTCATTGGCCACCAGAGTGAGGACCTCTGCGCAGGTTGTTTAGCCTCTGGAAAACTCAACTGTATGTTCATGAAAGAAATAATGTAAAAAGGCAAATAATGCCTCGGTATTAGTATAAAAATGCTTTTGACCTCATAGATCCCATGAAAGGGATGCTCAGGGGTACCATGGTCACAATTTGAGAACCACTGCTCCATTGCTTATTCAGCATCCCTGCCCCGGGGATCCCAGGGCGCCCTGCCCTCTGGGTGGTAAACTCCATGACGGCAGCAACTGCTGTTATTGTATTTTCACTGCCAGCCCAGAGCTGGCACACAGTAGGGGCACTCTCCATGGCACTGAAGAATGAATGCAGATCAGGTGGGAGACTCTAAGGATGTCGGGATGATAGAGGCCTGGTCCCTGCCCTCTGCGAGTTCCCAATCTCCTCAGAGGACTGGATAGGACAGCAATGTCCAGAGTTGAAATTAAACACTGACCCTGAATATAGGTAGAACATGCTGATTTTCAAAACCCACACACAGCCACACAAATCATCTCATATGACTGTACTTAAAAACCTGCAAGCTACCCAGGGCAAACGTTCACCCTTGGATGATAGATGAACGGAGGGTCAGGGGCGCAATGAATTGTGTTGCTCAGAGTTACAGGCTTAGTGCTAGGGATACTATCAGTGTTCAATAAACACTTGATGCGTAAATGAGTGAACGGTGGAGGTAGAGGCAGCTGCCAAAAACTTCTACATTAGCTCAGGCCTTCATTCATTCCAAGGAAGCCATGTGTACAGGCCTATCTGTGCAGAGCACAGCATATTCTCAGGAATTCCTGGGAATCAGCCTGGAGGAAATTTCTTTTTTCTTTTCTTTTTTTTGAGACGGAGCCTCAAGCTATCCCCCTGGGTAGAGTGCCATGGCATCACGCTCACAGCAACCTCCAACTCCTGGGCTCAAGCGAGTCTCCTGCCTCAGCCTCCCAAGTAGCTGGGACTACAGGCGCCTGCCACAA
>CAUYTI010008965.1:0-41154 GCA_963575145.1 Galago senegalensis | reverse complement strand
GTGTTGCAGTGGGTGCCTGTAGTCCCAGCTACTGGAGAGGCTGAGGAAAGAGAATTGCTTGAGCCGAAGAGTTGGAGGTTTCTGTGAGCTGTGACACCACAGCACTCTACCAAGGGTGACAAAGTGAGACTCTATCTCAATTAAGAAAAGAAAAAGACAGTGATAGGCTGCGTGTGGTGGCTCACGGCTGTAATCCTCCCATCCTAGGAGACCAAGGCAGGAGAATCACTTGAGCTCAGGAGTTTGAGGTCAGCTTGAGCAAATCAAGACCTCTGTATCTACTAAAAACAGAAAAATAAGCCGTGCATGGTAGGAGGCACCTGTAATCCCAGCTACTTCGGAGGCTGAGAGGATTGCTTGAGCTCAGGAGTTTGAGGTTGCTGTGAACTAGGCTGTGGCCACATCACTCTAACCTGGGCAACAGAGTGAGACTGTCCAAAAAAAACCCCAGAAAACAATAATAATTTGTTTTTGACATAAAGTCTCATTCTGTTGCCCTGGGTAGAGCACTGTGGCATCACAACTCATGGCAACGTCAAACTCTTAGGCTCAAGTGATCCTCCTGCCTCAGGCTCCTGAGTAGCTGGGACTACAAGTACCTGCCATAATGCCTGACTAGTTTTAGAGATGGGGTCTTGCTGTTAACTCAGGTTGGTCTCAAACTCCTGAGCTTACACAATCTACCCGCCTCAGCCTCCCAGAGTGCTAGGATTACAGGCGTGAACCACTGCGCCTGGCCTGATAATTTTTTTTTTTTTTTGAGACAGAGTCTCATTATGTCACCCTCAGTAGAGTGCTGTTGCATCACAGCAACCTCAAATTCTTGGGCTTAAGCAATTCTCTTGCCTCAGCCTCCCAAGTAGATGGAACTACAGGCACCCACTACAGCACTCGGCTATTTTTTGTTGCAGTTGTTATTGTTGTTTAGCTGGTCTGGGCCAGGTTTGAACCCCCCACACTTGGCGTATGTGGCTGGCACTGTAACCACTGTGCTATGGGCACTGAGCCCTGATAATTTCTTTTTTTTTTGAGACAGAGCCTCAAGCTGTCCCCCTGGGTAGAGTGTCGTGGCATTACAGCTCACAGCAATCTCCAACTCCTGGGCTCAAGCGAGTCTCTTGCCTCCGCCTCCCAAGTAGCTGGGACCACAGGCGCCCGCCACAACGCCCGGCTATTTTTTGGTTGCAGCCGTCATTGTTGTTTGGCGGGTCCGGACTGGGGATTCAAACCCGCCACCTTAGGTGTACATGGCTGGCGCCTTAGCCGGTTGAGCTATAGGTGCCGAGCCAGCATTTTTAGATTGATTTTGGTTTTCACTTTAGAAACTTATGCTGAAGCAGTGTAGAAGATGGATTGAGGGACTAAAGTTAAGAATACGGTATTCAAGCAAAAGAAGATGGGGGAATGACAGATGGAAAAAGAGAAGAAAGTAGAATTAAGATATTTAGGAGATATATTCAAAAAAAGTCTCGTAATTAATTTGGATTTAAAGTGGCTAGGAGAGTTCATAAGAATTATTTTTGAGGTTTTTAGCTTAGACAGTTGTGTAGATAGTAATGGCATAGCAACTGAAAGGATTAAGTAGGGAAGGCAAGGTAGTGGGAGGGAAAGATATATAACACATTGAGTATGGAGATGCTTACTGAACATTTCAGTTGAATTATCTGTGCATACAGAAATCATTAGAGTGTAGATAGAACTTTAAACCCTGAGATTGAAGAATAATGAGTATGAAGTATAAGAATAATAGGTTAAGAATAGGATAATGGTGAACAGAAGCTATATTTTTAAGAAGATTGAGAAAAAAACAGCAGAAGTCAGGAGTGGTCAGAAATGTATTAAGAAAACCAAGATATGCTTGAAAAAAATACTGTCTTTTGGATTTTGCTGTTGGGAAGTACACCTTAATTTTAGTGTCAGAGAATAGTTAAAGCCAAATTTCAGGGAGGTAAGAGAGGAAATTGACTTTTTCTTGAAAAGAAGTGGGTGGCCATAGTGGTCAAGACAGCATGGTACTGGCACAAAAATAGAAACATAGACATTTGGAAATGAATAAAAAACCAGGAAATGAAATTAACATCTTACAACCACTAATTTTTGATAAACCAAACAAGAACATACATTGGGGGGAAAGACTCCCTATTTAATAAATGGTGCTGGAGGAACTGGATATCCACATGTAAAAGACTGAAACTGGACCCACATCTTTCTCCACTCACAAAAATTGATTCAAGATGGATAAAGAACTTAAATTTAAGGCATGAAACAATAAAAATCCTCAAAAAAATTATAGGAAAAACACTGGAAGATATTGGCCTGCGGAAAGACTTCATATAGAAGATTGCTGTGGCAATTGCAACAACAAAAATAAACAAATGGAACTTCATTAAACTGAAAAGCTTCTGTACAGCTAAGGAGACAACAACCAAAGCAAATAGACAGCCTATACAATGGGAAAGGATATTTGCATATTTTGAATCAGACCAAAGCTTGATAACTAGGATCTATAGAGAACTCAAATTAATCCACATGAAAAAAGCCAACAATCTCATATATCAATGGGCAAGAGACATGAATAGAACCTTCTCTAAAAAAGGCAGATGAAAGGCTAGGAAACATCAAAAAATGCTAATCATCCCTAATTACTAGAGAAATGCACGTCAAAACCACCCTGAGATACCATCTAACTCCAGTGAAAATGGCCTACATCACAAAGTCTCAGATGCTACAGATGCTGGCGTAGATGTGGAGAGAAAGGAACGCTTTTACACTGCTGGTGGGACTGCAAACTAATACAATGTTTTTGGAAGGAAGTATGGAGAAACCTCAAAGAACTCAAGCTAGACCTCCCATTTGATCCTGCAATCCCATTACTGGGCATCTACCCAGAGGGAAAAAAATCCTTTTATCATAAGGACACTTGCACTAGACTTTATCACAGCTCAATTTACAATTGCCAAAATGTGGAAACAGCCTAAATGCCCACCAACCCAGGAATGGATTAACAAGCTAGAGTATATGTACACCATGGAATACTATTTAGCCATTTAAAATGGAGACTTTACAGCCTTTGTATTAACCTGGATGGAAGTAGAACACATTATTCTTAGTAAAGCATCACAAGAATGGAGAAGCATGAATCCTATGTACTCAATTTTGATATGAGGACAATTAATAACAATGACATGGTGGGGGAGGGGGAAAGGGAGAGCAGAGAGAGAAAGAAGGAGGAAGGAGTGGGGGAAAAGAAGAGCAGAGAGAGAGAAGGAGGGAGGGGTCTTGGTGTGTGACACACCTTTTGGGGGCAAGACACAATGTAAGAGGGACTTTACCTAACAAATATAACCAGTGTAACCTGGTTTCTTGTATCCTCAATGAATCCCCAACAATAAAAAAAAGAAGTAGGTGGTAAGGAGGAGGTATAATTTTTGTTTTTATTTTAATATTTAAGATGCAAGCTTATTGAATACACAAATACACAATACATCCTTTTATGTAATTTTGCTAGGGCATATTTTTTATTTGCCCTTTATTTTTGAAAAATAGAACTTTAAGAAACATGTTACCTGTTGGTAAATTGATTTTACAATTTGTAAACTAAACTTAATTATTATTATTGGTATTTCTTTTTAGGAGTATGAAAATGCTGAAAATGCTTCAACTCAGTCAAAAGTTATGAATAAAAAAGATAAAAGAAAGAATCATCAGGGAAAAGACAAACCTCTCACAGTATCGCTAAAAGATTTTCAATCTGAAGGTAATTTATGTACAGTATATAATGCTAGAAGAACTATTCTAAGTCTTTTAAGTTTTAATACTTTTCTGATTTTTTAAATAAGTAAAAATTGTTTTGTTAATGTCATGTGCACTGTAAGAAACTTAAAACCGTTGAAGTTCATTTTGCACCTGAGGCTGGATAATATAGGGGTCTCTTCTTATTTTTTCCTTTGAGACAGGCAGGGTTTCACTCTTTTGCCCAGGCTGGGGTACAGTGGTGTAATCATAGTTCACTGCAGCCTCAAACTCCTGGGCTCAAGCAATCCTTATGCCTCTGCCTCCCATGTGGCTGAGTATAGGAATGCCACAGTGCCCTGTAAATTTTTTGTTGTTTTTTTGCCTAAGCTGGTCTTGAACTCCTAGCCTCAAGCAATCCTCCTGTTTTGGCCTCCCAAAGTGCTGGGACTATAGGCATGAGCCAGTATGCCCAGCTAAGATTAGATAATTTATAATGGAACAAATTTATTGGCTCATATATATGGTCCTGGAAACTGGGAAGGCTACATCAATATCAAGAAAGTTAGGACTTTCTTGCTATGTCATCACACAGCAAGTGTAAAGGAAACAGGGAGGGTGAGAAAACAAGAGGGGCTGAACTTAACCTTTTATAACCAATCCCACCTATGAGGGTGGAACCCTCATGGCCTAATCACCTCTTAGAGGTCCCACTTCATAATACTGTTAAAATGGCAATTAAATTTCAATATGAGTTTTAGAGGGGACATTCAAATTGTAGCAACCTATTTGGAAATAAGTTAAAACCACGTGGGGTTTTAAAGTAATTTAAACTCACTCAGTAAACCCCCATAAAACTTCAGTAAGAATATTTACTTGTATTTGAGTTTGTCCCTTTTAACTTACTAAAAATAAAAATTGACATTTATAGTTTCTGAATCATCTTTAAACATACTATTGTTCTTATACATGATTTGGCTTAAAGTAGTTCACAAATAGTATCATTAGATTTTAGCCATTATTGGTCACCCTTTCATGTTATCTGGAATTGCATCTTAGGAAATAAAAATAAAAATTTTAGAGTGAGACTCATTGCCAGAAAACAGTTTTATAATATCATTTGTATTTAAAAAAATGTTTTTTAAGAGGGTCAGAATCTTACTCTGTTTCTCAGGCTAGAGCAGTGTGGTGCAGTCATAGCTCATATCAGCTTCCATCTCCTGGGCTCGAGTGATCCTCCTGCCTCAGCAGCCAGAGTACTTAGGAGTACAGGTGTGTAGCCACGCCTTTTAAATTTTTGTAGAGACAAGGTCTCAGCTGTATTGCCCAGGCTGGTCTCAAACTGCTGGTTTCAGTTGACCCTCTGTCTTCGGCCTTCCAAAGTGCTGAGATTACAGGAATGAGCCACTGTGACCGGCCTCATTTGTATTTATTATCCAACAGAGAACCCAGAAGGAATTTTATCATCTCTAGACCAGCAGTTCTCAACCTGTGGATCACGACCCCTTTGGGGATCGAACAACCCTTTCACAGGAGTTGCCTAAATACATCCTACATATCAGACACTTACATTACGATTTATAACAGTAGCAAAATTACAGTTATGAAGCAGCAATGAAAATAATTTTATGGTTGGGGGTCACCACACTGTGAGGAACTGTATTAAAGGGTCGCAGCATTACAAAGGTTGAGAACCACTGATTTAGAGGATTACGTCATTTTTCTTTGAGGATGAAGAAAATTTTTCCTATAGTTGCCTAGAGTCTAGACCAGGGGTCCTCAAACTTTTTAAATAGGGGGCCAGTTCACTGTCCCTCAGACTGTTAGAGGGCCAGACTGCGGGCCGTGGGACAAGTCGGCTGGGATAAATGTCTTACGTGGGCTGCATGTGGCCCGCAGGCCGTAGTTTGAGGATGCCTAGTCTAGATTTTGAAGACAGACCACAAAGGACATTATTTTAATATGGATGGTGAAAACTCTTAACCCCATGCTGTGTGGTATGGTAACACTATTCACATGCAGCAATTTAAAGATAAGTTAATTAAAGTTTAAAACGGAGTTCTTTTATTTCAGGTGCTCAGTAGCCACATGTTACTAGTAGTTTAACTTCCGTATTCACTCAGCAATAAAACTTTACTGTTATCCCAGAACGTTATATTGAACAACACTGAGTCTACTCCAGTTAGAGTAGTTGCTGGCCATATGAGCAGCTATTCGTTAACTGACAGAGCAATTTATTTCTTTCATGTGAATTTAGCCTTAGTACATTGGGCATTGTTTAAGGATAAATAATACCTTAGCAATAATTTCAAAAAATAAAAACTTAAATTCTGTTTTTATTAAATAGAAACAAATCTTTTTGTGAAATTAGTAATTTAGAGCAGCAGTTCTCAACCTGTGGGTTGCAACCCACAGGAACTGTATCAAAGGGCCATGGCATTAGGAAGGTTGAGAACCACTGATTTAGAGGATTACATCACTTTTCTTTGAAGATGAAGAAAATTTTTCCTATAGGTTGCCAGTAATTAATTTGCTTTGCTTTGGGGTTAAAAGAACACATCCATGTTAAAATTAAATCCTCAAGTTTAGTAAAATATGAAGAAATATGTTTCATTAAAAACTAGGCAGAAGCATGAAAAGATTGCTTTTTATACTCTTAATTTATTTTCCATATTTTTATTTCTGCAGTAGTATGTAAATTTATTAGATGCATTGAAACACACATCAGTATGCTGCCTTTTTTTTTATTGAATGGTAACTATCTACATTAATGCACTTCTGGGGTACAGTGTGGGGTTTTCACTGTGTTTCGAAATACTTCCATCGAACTAATTAACATAGCCTTCATGTCATTTACTTAGTTATTGTTTTACGACGTTCACGTTCTACTCTTAGAAAGATTCACTTGTACCCAGTATGCTGCCTTTAGAGGGAAGCTATTCAGCTTTTGCAAGTCATGATTAACACAGTTGTTATTCTTTCTTTGGCTCTGGCATCACATCGTATGCCAAATGGAGCCTGCTAGAAGAATGACTGTGTAATGTATCAGGATTTGGTAGTTTTATCTGAACTTGGTGATTTTGGCATTTATGTTCATGAACTCTATTCTAATCAAGAAATTTAGAGAACTGGACCAGCTTTTAGATTCTTGGTCATAAAAAATGCTATTAATCTTATCCCTTGAGAATGGAAAATTTTTATGGTACACAAGAAGCATTGTTAGGTATTAGGTATCCTGATTATCTCCATTTTAAATAAGAATACTTGCACAGTTTGTATTTAGATTCAGCCTCATACCTGTGTAGATTCCTTTACGTGTTCCTTTCCTCATTCTGCTCTTGGTAATATTTTTCTAGAAATGCTCTGTTTTTAATTCAGTGATTTGTTTTATCTAGATCTGTTTGTAATGTAATGCATTTGTTTTTATATTTTCTATAAATACACATCAATTTTTAGGATTTTTTTCATAGTAGTAGCAAATCACTGTGATGTGTATTTTTAAAATGAAATAGCCGACAGGTTTTAAGGTCATAAATTACTATTCTACTTTTTATATCATTACACAAAGGCATAATCTCAACAGTTTTTGAAGTTATAATAACCTATGACTTGATTTTGGACTATTTGTGTGCCCTTGACTTGCTCTCCCTTAGACTAAATTATGTGGAATGCACATGCTTAAAATTTTATAACATCCCTTGATGTGTATGGCATTTGCTGGGGTCTAAAACCTGGACTCTAAACTGAGCAAATTAGTAATTATATTCTGAATTTTAACATCTTAAGCCTAGAAAAGTAAATCATGTGTGAGTTCTAGAAAACCCTTAAATGATTTCTATCAATTCTTTCAATTATGTTTTTGTGTTTAAAATTTTTTATGTGTCAGTTTACTTAAATGAAGTCTCATCTCATCTTTTTTTTTCATTTACAGATCACATTAGTAAAAAGACTGAGGTAAGTCTTATTGTAACCATCTTTTATTATAGAAAACACTAGTAATTTTAAGTATAATACTTTAATATTTAGCAGTAAGTCTTTTTGAGACATAACCATTTAAAAAACAACCCATAGATTGTCTTGAGTGAACTCAGTCATATTTCTGGCATTATGAAGATATAAACTACATTATAATAGAATAAAAATACAATTATTTTCATGAAGCATATCATTTGGCTTTATCATCCTATTTATATTTCTCTCTGTGTATAAGCCAAAAGGTTACCACATACGTGCTGTGTTTAAAATTTTAGGGCTAATTGGTTTAGTTTAATCTTTAAATCTGTATTTTAATCTTTATTATTAAAAACTTATCCTGAGACCACATCTCAAGGTATTTTAGAATTATGGAAATGTGAAGTGAGCTGTGATCTATAGATATACCCCTGGGGAAGAATAACCTGATTTATGTACTTCTCTTACCACTCACCTTTAGAGGGTAGTGCAGCCTACAAACCTTTCTGGTATTACAGCCTTTTTTTTTTTTAAGACTAGTATAGGCTTACAGATTTTAGAATGGGAGATGATAGTCTTATAAAATATCCTCTAATTTTAGTTCCTCACTGAGGAAGATAATAAAGTATTATAACTTTTTCATTTCTTTATTAGATAATAATTTCAGTTTCATTATTTTTCCATTATATATGTATTTTTATTTGTAATTCCATTGGGTTTTTTTAATGGCATATGGCTCTTGATTTTCCTTTCAAATATAAATATGGTTTCTGATCTTTTTTTTTGGTTTTGAACAGCTTGCCGGGTTAGGAAAGTGGAATCTGTATCTTTAGAAAAAAAAATACATATTTAAACAACTGTATGACAGTAATTTAGTCTTTACAACACATGCAAACACTGAATTAATTTGTTGTTAACACAGATGTTATAAATTCTTTTTATTTTTAAGCCACTCTTACCATTTCACAGATTAAAATTCAAATGCCACATATATAGTTGAATATTAATTTCAAGTTGAATATTAATTTCCACTTGAAAGTGGAAGACTCTACTTTCAGACGGACTCCAATTTATGTTGGTTTATTTGGGGATTAGTTTTAAGCAAATGAGAAGGCAAGTACAAGTGGTACACCTTATTCCTAAGAGATTATCAATAGCTGTTAGCGGAAGAAAAAGTAATTCTTTTCTTCTTTCCTGATTCAAAGAACAATAAAAAATACAGCACAACAGGATCTTATCTATTTAGTATATCAAAGATGAATTGTATTTAAACAAGCTTTTGAATGTGGAATAATACATTTTTGGTTTTCCTTACAATTTTAGAGCTGTGTTCCTGTCATCTTCTATAATTGAACAATTCAGTATCTTAATAAAATTCATGTTGAAGAATTCTAATGCTTAAGACAAGTTCTATATTTGTAAATGCAGTTTAATTATAACTTATTTTCCATATACTCACTTTAAGAAATTGGTCAAATGAATATGTAATTCATATAATTCTTTGATACTTGTGAAAAGTACCAAGGTTATGTTCCATTTTCATTAGAGGTATTACTCACTTTCTAGGACTTAAATATTTAAATGTTGCAATGGTTTTACCATGGCTGTAGGAATTTAGAAAAGAATGTTTCTCAGAGAATCCAAAAATGAAGTCTAAAAAAATTTCTATTTGCCCTTTAAAATGGAATATATTTTTTATTCCTACAAATGTACTGGTCTTTGTTGAATTGTGTGCTGACTTAATTCTTCCCATCTTTAATGTTACTTATGCCAAGAGATTTTTTTTCATGGCTACCCTGAAGTTCCTAACCTCTTAAGTTCCTCCTTTAAATCAGATACTTACTGGATAAAATTCAAGAGAGAAACTGCATGTATGTGTATATTTCTCTTATTGTCATTTTAATTTTATCATTCTCTTTTTTCTTTCTTTTTCTGTCTTGATGATATGTTACTAATCTCAATGCTTTTTTCCCAGTTACAATTCTTTGTAACATTTCTCACACTGAAATTGTTAAGGTGACACTTGTAGTAATAAGGAATGGTACACAATTAGCTTTTCTTCATTAAATATCCAGGAGATATTGACTGCCACTGCTACCTCATTCTCCTATGCATCCTCACCATAATATAGTCAGGTAAATCTGAAGAGAATTCTAGATAAGTAGAATTAATAACAGAGTAGGTGCTTGTACATACCTTTATAAAACCTCAGTCATGCCTATTATGAGATATTACTTGATTCTAAAGTTTTGTTTTTTAATCTTAATGTGTTTGCCATTCTAAATGCCAATACTATTGGAAAGAGTATCTCATAGCTATTCCTTTCTCTCCAGTCTCACTTTCCTGATTCTAGTCCTCCTGGTATGGTTTATGGTTTAAAAAATATTGGTGGTAGTCATAAGTCTTGAAGTCTGAAGGACCATGTCTTCAGTGCAGTTGAGTAGACTATTTCTAGAAGAGTACTTAAGAGACTATAACAGTGCTTGCCAGAGGTGGGGTAGGACAAAGATAGGAGAATAGTCTTACTTTCCACATTGTAAACTTTTGAATTTTCTATTATGTCTGTATACTGCCTATTAAAAAACTATTTTAAAAATAAAAAGGAACTGAGTCAGGGAAGAAGCCAGGTAACAACCTACTTCTATCTAGCTCTACAAACTATTTCCTTTTTATCATACTATGCTTCCACCAACCTTTAGCTAATTTTTGAGCTTTGAAAAATAATTTATTCACTTTAGGGAGCTAGTTATATTATGAAAGGTAGTATTGGATCTGTTGATTTCTAAAATTGTGATAAATGTGTGATTTAAATAAATAATAAAGAAAATATGCTTAAAAATGAATCTTACAGAAAAAGAATAGCAATAATAAAGTTTAGACTACTAAATTTTAAAAGCAAATAAATTCAGCCTCACTTTTAAAAATCTCATGTGAAATCTCATTTTACCAAATTAATTCAGCCTATTTCCTACTCTTTCCCATGTGCTGACCTCATTCTTATTCCCATGCCTTTCCTTATTCGTATGTATTATATTTGTTAGCTCTCTTTGGTTGTAACAGACACCCAACTGAGTCCAGCATGAGCAAAAAAGAGGTGTGTGTTTGGCTTAATTGTTCTTTGAGTACTTCCTTTCTTTCTGGTATAAGATGATCTAGACTCATCTTGTATATCCTCAGTCCTAGCCCTAGAAGCAGCCCTTTCTCTAAGGAGTCCTAGTTCCTTTTATTGAAGAATGATATTAGAATCACTGATCAATTTTAATATAACCATTCTATGACGCCCTGAGCTCTGGTTATAGAGGGAGAGCTAGCCTTGTGGTTGACTAGATCCAGGCAGTTAGACAGCTTTAGGACTCTCCATTTCACTCCCTACTCTCAGGGGCTATCTGCTGCTTCACCTCTGGAGAGACCACATGATTTCTTGGAGATCTCAGAGTTATAGCTTTACAGGAAATCTTATAAACTGTTAACTTTTTCTTGAAGTTTAATATATTGAAGTTGTCTTAAGGAGATAAGGGAGGCAATATACTCAGGTGATATGATATATTTCCTTTTATATCACATCAGGGGGTCATAGAATGGTTATTTTTATGGTATTAAAATTGATCAGTGATTCTTTTTTTTTTTTTTTTTTTTTTTTTGAGACAGAGCCTCAAGCTCTCCCCCTGGGTAGAGTGCCATGGCATCACAGCTCACAGCAACCTCCAACTCCTGGGCTCAAGCGAGTCTCCTGCCTCTACCTCCCGAGTAGCTGGGACCACAGGCGCCCGCCGCAACACCTGGCTATTTTTTGGTTGCAGCTGGCATTGTTGTTTGGTGGGCCTGGGCTGGATTCGAACCTGCCACCTTAGGTGTATGTGGCTGGCGCCTTAGCCACTTGAGCCTGATCAGTGATTCTAATACCATTCTGAATAAAAGGAACTAGGACTCCTTTGAGAAAGGGCTGCTTTTAGGGCTATGACTGAGAATATACAAGATGAGTCTAGACCATCTTATACCAGAAAGAAAGGAAGTACTCAAAGAACAAAAGGATGGGTCATATCAAAGGACATAGGAAGCAGTCTGAAGTAGCTCCCAGTGGCCAAGAGCTGGGACAACTTTAGAAACAAAGTTATTAATATGATACTGATACCCAAAGTATAAGGTGCATATCCATGAGGCAATACTAATATAAAAAAGTGATTGAATAAATAAATAAGTAGGCCAGAAGAGAAAAATCTCTCACACACAAGAATTTCAAATAATTTATATAGATATTTCCCCTCCAGGAGATGGATCTTAATTCTTCTCTCCACTTTTGGGTGTGAGCTGTGCTTAGTGACTTGCTTCTGATGGATAAGTATGGGAAGGGAAGGAAAGTCACTTTCCATGAGGAAAACTGGCACACACAGCCTTGACCAGTTGATCAACGTTGATGTCATCAGTGATTAGTCATGTTGATAGCATGTACCCTTGATATGATGTGATGAGAAGGGCACTATACCCCTATGGGCCTCCTCCCTAAAACCCTAAACCTCAGTTTAACCATGGAGAAATACCAGATGAACCCAAATCAAGGAGCATTCTATAAAATACCTGTCCAGTATGACCAGAATTCCTCAAAATTATTAAAGTCATCAAAAACACAATCTGAGAAACTGTAATGGACGAAGAAAGCTAAAGAGACATGACTAGATTTAATGTGGTATTCTGAATAGGTTCTTAGAACAGAAAAAGAACAGGGAAAAATCAGTGAATCTGAATAAACTGTAGAGTTAAGTTATAAGTAACGTTACCAGTTCCTTAGTTGTAACAAATGTACCATAATAATGTAAGGTGTTTACAACAAGAGTGAGAGGTATGTGGGAACTCTCTGTATTATCTTTGCAACTCTTTTGTAAATTTAAGACTATTAAAAATTTTTTTAAAGTTTACTTTTGGGTTCAGGTGTTGTCAGCCTTTTTAAAACTTCCCATCAGGCTTTTTTAGTCAATGCTTTTAGCAGTTGATAATGATTATTTCTCTGATCCTTGCCTTTCTCAACTACTTTTAAAAATCATTCTCATATCTTAAGATTGACTCTTTTTGCCAAGACATTTGAAGTTTTTCTGAATACGATATATTTTTTCATAATACCTTGCCTGCCCATGTATTCTTCTCTCTGTCTTTTTAATCTGGCTAAGTTGCTTCAGAACTTGGCCAGAGGATCACTTTTTTCCTGGACGTTTTCCCTGATCCTGGTCTTGTTTAGAGGCCCAGAACACCCTGTGTATACTTTATTGCAGTTAACACCCTATTTTGTCATTGTTTTACTTCTTCACTAGAATTTGAGTTCTTGGAAGTCTGGAACCATATCTTGGTCCTCAGTAGTCCTAATTCCTGGCACATAGGTAATATAAATATCATGTTAGTTGAAGAATGAATGTTCTTCTGTCTTTTCACTAACACCTTCCTTAGGCTTTTTTTCATCTGCTTCTCTTGTATATTTTTATAATACTTATAACAGAGGCATATAGTAGGTTTTATTTTCTCTGCCAGTTCTAGCATATTGTTAAAACTTTGATGGAGCTCTACATTAAGGAGAATTCTGAAACTATATCCTTGCTCAGCACTATCAATTAATTTTACGTTTGCCATTTATAAAAGAGGAGAAGCGTGTGCATGCTTTATAGGTATTTATCATCATTGAGGTATAGTAAAGTGCTTAATTATTGTTTGTTACTATTTCATGTATTAGTTTTTGCCTTTCTCAGATTTTTGGTTCCATGAAAGTAGCCCATCCATAGCATATACGAATTGCATAGTAAGAGCTTAATAGGTAATTATTTCAAGTCAGGTTCAATAGTTGAATCCATCAGGGTCTACTCTGGTGGAGAGAACAAATGGCTCCATAGCTAACAGCATAATGTCATTCCTAATATAGCTCATTTGAAGAACATCTTTATTTGGATTGTTACTTTTTTCTACTGCTTCAGCTAACGAAAGGGTAACTTTATTGAGACCCAGGATCGTGGCTTGGGCAGGTGGCTGCCCTGTGAAGAAAGGAGGAGCCTTATTTGACCTTCTTCTTGGGGCACAGATTGTTGGTGTGGCTGCCCTTCTCATGGCAGTTGACAGCATGGGGATGTAGGTGAGCATAAAATTTATAGCAGATCATCTTGTCGCAGTTGTATTTCTAAGCAAGCTGGTGGAGGGAAGGCTCAACAATGCCGCCTCTCAAAGCACCAGGTACAGTCTAGATTCTTTCTGGATGTTGTAATCTGTAATCTGAGAGAGTGGGGCCATCCTCAAGCTGTTTGCCTGGTCAGGTGGAATGCCCTCCTTATCTTGGATTTTGGCTTTGACATTCTCTGTGGTGTCACTGGGCTCAACCTCAATGGTGATGGTCTTGCCTGTCAGGGTCTTCACAAAGATCTGCATCTCTGCGTCAGTTTGTTGGCCTCATTGAAGAGAAAAAGGGCGATAGACTAGATTTCCGCTTTAAATTAGATAAAAGCTTTCAAGAGCGATACAGAGAAATAGAACATAGAGATGGACCATTTTGAGATTTGTGTTACTATATATAATCCTCTAGGAGGTGACTTGGAGCTCTTGAAAATATGAATGTGTTACAGTTAAAGTGACAATTGTTCCCTAATTTATCTATGCAGTCTTTAAAATTCCAGTGGAAATCCTAAAGTTTTTTTGTTTCTTTTAAGAATTCAGCAATGCCAAGAGCAGTGGTTTATGCCTGTAATCCTAGCACGCTGGGAGGCTGAGGTGGGTGGATCACCTGAGCTCAGGAGTTCAGGACCAGCCTAAACAAGAGCAAGACCCTATCTATACTAAAAATAGAAAAATTAGCCAGAGTGGTAGTGCATGTCTATAATCCCTGCTACTTAGAAGGCTGAGGCAAGAGATTGCTTCAGCCCAACAGTTTGATGTTGCTCTTAGCCATAGCACTAGGGCATTCTACCCAGGGCAACAGAGGGAGACCCTGTCTCCAAAAAAACCCCCAGAATTCAGTAAGTTTCTTTTTTTCTTTATTTCAGAATATCATAGGGGTACAAACATGGTTACATACCTTGCTTTTTTACCATTTGCATCAAAGTTACAAGTGTGCCCATTACCCACATAGTGTGCATTGTACCTGTTAAGTGTGAATTTACCTATCTCTTCCTCCCCCCTTCCACCTACTTGATTTTTTAAGAATGTTATTTCTATATGTGCACATAGTATTAATTGATTAATTCCAATTTAATGGTGAATACATGTATTTGTTTTTACATTCTTATTATAGTTCACTTAGAAGAAAAATTCCAGTTCCATCCAGGTTAATACAAGAGGTATTAGCTCACCACTTTTTTAAGGGATAAGTAGTACCACATTTTTTTAATCCGCTCATGTATGTATGGGTACTTAAGTTGTTTCCACATCTTTGTAATTGTGAACTGTGCTGCTATAAACATTTGAGGGCAGGTATCTTTTTTTGCTTTGGGTAAAGCAAGTTATTACTGTGGAAAAGCAAAGGCCAAAATAAAGCCAAGAACTCCTAAAGATGCACTTTATATAATGCAGTATCTATCATTTATCACAATTCCATATATGCATGAATTTGTTTTTGATCTCTATTGTACTGGTCAGTTTATTCCTGTACCAAACCACACTGTTATTATTCTAATATCATTTCTTTTTTTTATTTCAGATTAATATGAAAGTACAAACAATTAGGTTACAGTGTTTACATTTAAGTAAAGTCCCAGTTGTAGTTGTGTCCCACACCCAGGAGGTGTACCGTATACCCTTACATTGGGCTTAAGTGATTCTCTTGCCTTAGCCTCCCAAGTAGCTAGGACTACAGGCACCCACCACAACACCCAGCTATTTTTTTTTTTTTTTTAGAGACAGGGTCTCTCTCTGACTCAGCCTGGTCTCAACCCTGTGAGCTCAGGGCAATCCACCTGCCTTGGCCTCCCAAGTTCTGGGAGGTGTGAGCCACCGTACCTGGCCCATGAAATGTTCTCTTGTTATAATATTCCTTTGACCAGTGTGAAGTGACCATCTTTGTCTTTCTTCACTTTAGTTGCTTTAAATCCACTTGTATCTGAAAATAAGATTGCAACCCCTCCTTTCTTCTGATTTCTAGTTACTGAAATACTGTTTTCCAATCCTTCACCCTGAGTCTTGTTTTGTCCTTCAGGATTAGGTATGTTTCCAGGAGACAGGATATGGATGAGTTGTGCTTTCTTATCCTGTCAGCCAACCTGTGCCTCTTCAGTGGAGAATTCAAGCCATTTATGTTTTTTGAGAGAATTGATAATTATGGCAGAGTTCTATTCATCTTATTTTGTGAAAGTCCGTTGCTAAGTTTTATCCTTTCTACCATTGTGGAAACTAGGTTTTGTTTTTTAGTTTCTGCATGTTTTCTTTACTGGTGGTCCATTGTGATGGTCAGTGTGGAGAACAAGTCTTAGTATTTCCCATAAAGCTTGTCTTGTGACAAATTTTCTCAGTGTTTGCACATCAGTATAAGATTTAATTTCTCGGCTTGGCGCCTGTGGCTCAAGCTGCTAAGGCTCCAGCCACATACACCTAAGGTGGCGGGTTCGAATCCCCAGCCCGGGCCCGCCAAACAACAATGATGGCTGCAACCAAAAAAAAATGGCCAGGCGTTGTGGCGGGCGCCTGCAGTCCCAGCTACTTGGGAGGCTGAGGCAGGAGACTCGCTTGAGCTCAGGAGTTGGAGGTTGCTATGAGCTGTGATGCCATGGCACTCTACCCAGGGTAGAGTGAGGCTCTCCACAGCTTGAGGCTCTGTCTCCAAAAAAAAAAAAAAAAAAAATTTGCATCTTCAAGGAAGTCTATTTACTCTTGATTTAATCTTTACTGAACAGCCTAGGTCTAGTCTAGCTTTTCACCAGTATTTTCACAAAACAGTTTAGAAAAGATCTAAGATTCTAAGAGTTATTGTCAAGTATTCTGTGAATTAAATAATAAGACAAAATTGTAGTCCTAGCTTTTTCTAAAATTCTTTAAAAAGTGTAAAATCTGGGCAGTGCCTGTGGCTCAGTGAGTAGGGTTCTGGCCCCATATGCTGAGGGTGGCGGGTTCAAACCCGGCACTGGCCAAACTGTAACAAAAAATAGTTGGGCGTTGTGGCAGGTGCCTGTAGCCCAGCTGCTCATGAGGCTGAGGCAAGAGAATCGCCTAGCCCAAGAGGTAGAGGTTGCTGTGAGCTGTGATGCCACAGCACACTACCAAGAGCGACAAAGTGATATTCTCTCTTTAAAAAAAAAAAAAGAAGAAGAAGAAGAAGAAGAAGAAAAGAAAAGAAAAAGAAAATGTAAAAATCTGTAGGGACAGTGGTTCATGTCTGTAATCCTAGCACTCTGGGAGGCCAAAGCAAGAGTTTGAGGTTGCCGTGAGCTAGGCTGATGCCATGGCACTCTAGCCTGTAGCAGCAGAGTGGGACTCTATGTCTCAAAAAAAAAAAAAAGTAAAATCATTTAGAATTTTTGTTATTACATAGGATGATGAATGTTTTTAGTAATGGCGTACCATCATTTGAATTTCAGGTATCATAGTAAGGGTTCACTTGATGAATGAGTGACTTCTGATCTTCATACAAAAGTATGAACAGCATCAATAATTCACTTTCATTATTATCTACCTCATGATCACTATTTAGGAAATGTATTGTGCTTTAAAATTTTAATTTATGTAAGTTAATCTTCATTGTATATGTAAACCAGTTTTGCTCTGATCCTATCTCAAATTTTGTAAGATTATTATTTTTTTAACTGACTTCATCAATCCAAGAACACATTAGGTCAGGGGTCCTCAAACTTTTTAAACAGGGGGCCAGTTCACTGTCCCTCAGACCGTGGGAGGGCTGGACTACAGGCCCCAGGACAAGTTGGCTGCTAAGCAGGACAGGCAGCAAAAACACCCAGTGGGCCGGATAAATGTCCTAGGCGGGCCGCATGTGGCCCACGGGCCATAGTTTGAGGACTCCTGCATTAAGTTTTGGGAACTTTTATGGGAACTATCGATTCATTAGTTTCCAAATCTGAAGCAGTTTGGTAAATATCGCCACAGCCATCACATTCTTTTCTAAGGAAGAGTTGTATGGACTGTGATGAGCACTTGTAGTTGGTAGTATAAGGAGACGGAAATGACACAGGTGACTTTCCTATCATGCCTGGTAGATAGGTCTTTCTGTAAGCCATTTTGCTTATTTTGAACACTTAGCACCTGGGCCATTTTTGCTCATTTCTAAGTTAGAACCTAAGCACTTTAGAAATTCACCAAATAGTGGTTATTTAAACACCTCTACTGACAGATAAAAGTACCTTTCTGGCTTAATGTCCTAAGATCTAAAAACACAATTTTGTATTTTCATTTTCTTTGGCCTCTGATTGTAATGTTCTTCTAATCTTTTCCCTTCACTTAACCTTTACCAATGACGAGTCACACTTGGAGACTCTCCTATTATGTAGTCTTTCCAAGATTTTTATGGCTATTTATTATTCCAGGCAAAAGGACAGACTCTTTGGTACCTCAGAAGATACTTAACTTTTGTAAGAAAAAAAAAGTTCAGCAACTAAATAAAGATGAAAATTGGTTACAATATCTGCTCTGATATAATATTTAGGATTTACTTAGATTCTTACTATAATCTATTTAGTATAAGAAAAACAAAATTAAGTTAATAATAAAATACCACTGGTCAAGTGGAAAATTAGTAAATCAAAAGCAAAAGGCAATTACTAAAAACTGTCCTACCTTGAACAATCATGAAAGCATTATTAATATAGTTCACTTTATTCTAACTCAATGATGGCAAAAATATTTTCAATTCTATTATTTGAGTGTTTTATAAATTTGAATATTATCTATATTTTTATTTTTAGAGACATGGTCTCATGGTGTTGCCTTGGCTGCAAACTCCTGGGGTCAAGTGAATGTCTTACCTTAGTCCTCTAGGCCGCTGGAACTAAAGGTGTGTACCACTGTGCTCAGTTAAATCTGATAATATATTTTTTTTTTTTTTGAGACAGAGCCTCAAGCTGTCCCCCTGGGTAGAGTGCTGCGGCATCACAGCTCACAGCAACCTCCGACTCCTAGGCTCAAGCGAGTCTCCTGCCTCCGCCTCCCAAGTAGTTGGGACCACAGGTGTCCGCCACAATGCCTGGCTATTTTTTGGTTGCAGCCATCATTGTTGTTTGGCGGGTCCAGGCTGGATTCGAACACACCACCTTAGGTGTATGTGGCTGGCGCCTTAGCCAGTTGAGCCATAGGCGCCAAGCCAAATCTGATAATATCTTAAAGTTAACTAATTTTAAGCACCAAATAAAACCCTTCATATCACTTAATCATGTTTCCTGATATCACATAGTTCTGAATAACTCAGATTTTTCCTATAGTTTATTAAGGATGAAAACACAAATTCATTGACAGAATTGGGCTTTATATTTTATGCCTCTAAGCAGAATTATTTTATTTTATTTTATTTATTTTATTTTATTTTATTTGAGGCAGAATCTCACTGTTATCCTGGGTAGAATGCTGTGGCATCATCAGAGCTCACAGCAACCGCAAACTCTTGGGCTCAAGTGATCCTCTTGCCTCAGCCTCCCAAGTTGCTGTGACTATCAGTGCCTGCCATCACATTCAACTAGCTTTTCTATTTTTAGTAGACACAGGGTCTTGCTCTTATGCTCAGGCTGGTCTTGAACTCCTGAGCTCAAGCAATTCACCTGCCTCAGCCTCCCAGAGTACTAGGATTACAAGCATAAGCTACCACAGCCAACTTGTTTTACAGAAAATAAGGTTACTACAATGTTACTCTTGCCAAATTTTGACATTAGGTATTTGCTTATCCTGGCAGATACTGCCTGGTTGTGTTGCCCAAGACCTATTCTCCTCTCTCCCATAGGAAGGGGATTTTTAGGTGGGACCACTGTTCCTCAGAACTATGGCTCTGCTCGCTAGCTCCTTTTGTGTCTAAGTGTGGCCACGCAGGCTTAATTCTGGGTAATAGTTTGTATACAGCAGTTTCCAGGAAACTTTTTATGAGCAGCTGGGCCACACTGCTGCTTCTTCCTTTCCTCTGCCCTGGAGCTTGGAATGTGACTCTGTTGGTAGGAGCGCCAACTTGTCCTATGAGCATGCCAGCCATACCTAGGGAACAGCAGGGAAGAGGCCTGACTCCCTGAAGACTGTACAACAGAGCTGCTACAACAGCCCTAGATTGACCATCTCTGGACTTTTACATTACAAAGAAATAAACTTCTCTTTTTAAGTCACATTACTTGTTTGTTTTGTTACTCAGAGGTAAGCCTAATCATAACTGATACACTTAATTACTAAAATACAAATAACAGAGTAAGAATTAAATGTGACTTAAGATAAAATACTAAAAAAAAAAATTAAAATTGATTTCAACTGATAGTGTACATTAAACTAAAAAAAGTTAAAGTTGGTTTGTATTTTTAAATACTTTAAGTATTTTCTGGCAACTACCTGATTTCTGGGGAACAAAATGCCTGCTATTAGAAAATTTTCATGCCTTGTGGTGATATGACCAATCTGAAACAAGTTATGTTTATAATAGGTCTTCTTAAATCATTAAGCCTATGTAAAGGGTGTCTTACTGAAATATTATCAAAGAAATCCCACATCAAACCATTACATCATAGAATAGGGTGACCAGATTTTAACACTGGTAAAGAAGGACAACGTGGGGGCAGCGGCGTGGGCCGGGGTGGGGTGGGGCAGGGCAGGGCCTGACAACAATGCAAACTTTGATAAGCAGTTCTCGATAATCACTTCTCAATAATTATTTGTTGTTATTATAGCTTAACATTATAAAATTAACAAAAATAATATAAAACTCATATTCTGGCAAAATAGCCACATGGCAGGCACCGTATATTCCCTTCCTGTTCTCCTGCCTGTTCATGCATTCTTTCCAAAAATCGGGACTTTTTTAAAACACCGTGGGATGTGGGACAAATTGTTAAAAAGCAGGACTGTCCCGCCAAAAGCGGGACGTCTGGTCACCCTATCATATAAGTACTGTGACATAAACCTAAAGAATTGCATTAAAAAATACTTTCACTACATATATATGTTTTATGGGGGACAGAGTCTCATTTTGTCACCCTTGGTAGAGTGCTATGGTGTCTTTAACTCACAGCAACCTCAAACTCTTGGGTTCAAGTGATTATCTTGCCTCAGCCTCCCATGTAGCTGGGACTACAGGTACCTACCACAATACCCAGCTATTTTTTAAAGACAGGGTCTTGCTCTTGCTCAGGCTGGTCTCGAACTCATGAGCTCAGGCAATCCGGCCACCTCGACCTCCCAAGTTCTGGGATTACAGGTGTAAGCCACCATGCCTAGCCCAGCATATTTTCTTGAAGAGTGACAAAATCAAAGCACATGTAAAATGAGATATTAACTGAAAACTCTCATTTTTCTCTTAATTTTTAAAAATTCAAGACAGAGTCTTACTATGCTGCCCAGGCTGGCCTCCAACTCCTGGGATCAAGCAATCCTCTTGCCTCAGCCTTCTGAGTAGCTGGGACTATAGCCTTATACCACTGCACCTGGCCACTTTTCTTTTTTTATAGTACATTTTGTCCTTTCATTGGCTTTATGATATTATTTTTTGAAAGCATTTTTAAATGTTGTCTTTTATTGCTCTTAAGTATATAAATAAAGATGTGAGCGTAAAATCCACAAATTGGAAGAAATGTTCTAGCTTGAATGATTTAAAGCTTCTCAGAAAGGGAGAAGTCAAGACGAAGAGTTTACATACTGGGTCTTCGCCGGACAGGTTTGGGTTCATGGGGACGTAATTCTCTTCGCTGTCATGGGAGTCACTGCTGGATGTCGTGCTGTGCACTGAATCAGGTCGGGGAGACATGGGAAACCTGGAGGAGCTGAGAACAAAGATTCTCATCGCAAACGTATACTTGACAAAAATTTCTAAAAGTACGCCCCAAATAAAAATGGAACAGTTTGCATCCTTTCAGAAATATTCCCTCTTGTTTATAATAATTTATTATACATATTTACTATAACATTCAAACACACAACTAATAATTATAGCTGTACTATAAAAATATATTTTGGACATCAGATTATCTTGTGTAAAACAACTGAACAAAATGTTACCAGTGACTTGGGCATAAACAGGAAGTCACAGACATAAAATAGAAAATTTATGGGCAAGAGACATGAAGAACCTTTTCCCAAGATGACAGAGGAATGGCCAACAAACCCATGAAAAAGTGCTCATCATTCCTAATCATCACAGAAATGCAAATCAAAACCAGTCCCCTAACTCCAGTGAGAAAAGCCCACATCACAAGGTGTGCAGATGCTGGCACGGTGTGGAGAGAGAGGAATACTCATACACTGTTGGTGGGACTGCAAAGTAAGACAGCCCTTTTGGAAAAAAAGTATGGAGAATCCTCAAAGAGCTAAAAGCAGGCCTCCATTTGATCCCACAATCTCATTACTAGGTATCTACTTGGAAGAAAAAATACCATTTTATCATAAGGAATTTGCTTGTCAATGTTTATAGCGGCTCAATACACAATTACAAAGATATGGAACAACCCAAGTGCCCATCAACACATAAATGGATTAACAAACTGTGGCATATGTATACATGGAATACTATTTAGCTATAAAAAGATGGAGACTTGGTATTTTTTGTGTTTACCTGGATGGATATGGATAATATTCTCCTAAGTAAGTATCTCAAGAATGGAAAATCAAGCATCCCATATACTCCCTACTAGATTGAAACTAGTGGATTAACAAGTCCAGACCCACATGAGAGAAAAACTCAATTAAATTCAAGAAGGGGGTAGAGGGACGTGGAGGGGGCTTGGCAAGATCCCACCTAATGTGTACCACGTAGGCGTATATGGCACACCACCTGAAGAGCACGACCCCAACTTGGACTTTACCTTACAAACCCAAACAATGTAACCTAATCATATGTACCTTCATATTAATCTGAAAGAAAAGTTTCTATTTTTAATAAAAGCTGTATATATACATAAAACACAAACTCATGTTCAACACAGGTTTTTAACTTCATAAATTCTTGCTTCCCTATTTTATTCCAATATATCTCAATGAAATAATCTCCATAATACTACCATAGTTTCCAGATTAGGTAGTTCTGGTTTCGTGAACCCTTCACACTTAAAAATTACTGCAAACCCCAAGGAGTTTTTGTATATATGAGTTATAGCTATTGATATTTACCATATTAGAAACAAAAACAGAAATATTTTAAAAACACAAGAATACACAACAAATACATGTTCTATAACAGCTGTCAAGACAATATCGTTACATAATCATGCAGCCTTTGCGAGGCTCCATTATACACTCATAAGAGGAGAATGAAAAAGGCAAATAACAACTTAGTATCCTCTTTATTTCTTATTTATTTTATTTTATTTCTTGAGACTGAATCTCATTCTGTCACCCTGGGTAGAGTGTCACTGCGTCATAGCTCACAGCAACCTCAAACTCCTGGACTCCAAGTGATCCTCTTGCCTCAGCCTGTAGTGTAGTTGGCACCATAGGTGCCTGCTACAACACCGAGCTAAGTTTTCTATTTTTAGTAGAGATGGGGTATTGCTCTTGCTCAGGATGCTCTCAAACACCTGAGCTCAGGCAATCCACCGGCCTTGGCCTCCCAGAGTGCTGGGATTACAGGTGTGAGCCATTACACCTTGCCATTATCTTAGTATCTTAATGAAATTAGTTTTGACTTTACAGAATCCCAAACTATCCAATGATAACTACTGTAAATATTTTCCATGATCATGAACAATTCTAATTCTAGATAGTCATCTTATTCAAACAAACTATGTATTTTAAACAAAGGACTTACTCTCGAGCAAAACTCCTAGTGATGGGAGACCTAACTGGTGCTTGCAATTCTTCCCATTCTGGTAAAGGTTTTATTTCTAAGGGTGCTGGCTTGGCTGGAAAAAAAAGAGAAAAAGATATTTTAGGGTATAGAAATTTGGGGAAAAAACAAGATCCTCTCTACATATCTTTATTTACATCTGATAGCCAAAGTAAACCTCAGACTATCTAGTTTCACGCATTGAAATGAGGTTCATGGATATATGCTTTACTCAAGGTCACACACCTAAATTATTAATGGAAAAAGCTAAATCAGGTAATGTTTCTTGATTGTTACCTCAAAGCCTAAAGCTCTATGACGTGCTATATGTTAATTTAAGGAAATATTTTATGACTATAACCTTAATGACAAAAAGAAAGAGTAGCAACCCAAATCCTTTTTAGTTGCTTGATTTATAGTTTTCATTATTCATTAATCCTTTTGGTAATTTTATCTTCAGTATGAAAATTTAGTTATTGATGTAAAAAGTATTCCCATTCTTCAATATTAAAAACAAAACTTAGTTGAAACCAAAAATCAAGAAAAGAACTCATGATAAAATATTTAAAAATAATTCATGCCCAGTCTGAAAATAAAACAAAATAGCAATAATATCTTTAGATCCAAATCTGGTCTGAGAAAAGGCCATAATTAATAAACAATTACCTCAAATTTTTAGTTTAGTTTAGCCAAAGAATCCTTTGCCAAATCATGTAAAATTAAGTAAAGGTTAGTATTTTATTAGCTTTATTTATAAGTGGCCTTTACTTATTACCTTATTATGACAGTAGACAATCACCACACTAGAATGTACCAGAGTTCTTAGTCCTTTTCTTAAAACTAAGATATTTTTCAGAAATTTATGGACTAAAAGTATTATTAAAATACTTTTTTTTCCTTTAGTTTTTGACTGGAGCCGGGTTTGAACCTACCACCTCTGGTCTGGTATATGGGGCTGGCACCCTACTTCCTGAGCCACAGACACCACCCAAAACAATACTATTTGTTAGTATTGTTTGTATTTTAGGAGACTACTTAAACATATTAGATAAATATTTTAGTTATGTTTCATCCTGCCACTCTAAACAAAAATTTTCACTTTTCTGGTTTCCTTATACTACAGAGTCTGTCCATATATGTGTAATTTTAATCAACCACATAATTACCATAAAACTACAAAATAGGTGGCCATTTTAAAGGGGTAAACAGATTGAGGATCATAACTAAGTATTTTTGTCAACTCAAATATAACGAAGACTAAATTAGTTTATTAAAATTGAGTTGAAACAATTTTCCTTGCTTCTATACTTAAAATATTATGCTGACTGGATAGCACCTATGGCTCAAGAGGTAGGGCACCTGCCCCACATCCTGAGGGGTGGTGGGTTCGAGCCTGGCCCTGGCCAAAAACTGCAAAATGAAAAAATATATTATGCTGACTGAAAGTATTGCTTTAACTCCTAACATTTTACTTTTTTGATACCCAAAGGCTAGTAGCAGTTTAGCTGTTAATTTCTAAGGAGCGGCACAATTAATCCTAGAAAATGATTCTTTATTCTCTCAGAACAGAATGTATACATTACACATAAACACAGGAGACAAACAGAATTCCCAAATGGTTCACACATTTAAAGAAAACAATAAACTGTTGTCTAAAAAGTTAAAGGGCTAATGCAAAAAGGACAATACTGAATATCACACGCTATCAAATATCTAACACGCTGCTGTTAATGGCTTAACAAATAGACTTGTGTTTTATGGGAAGCATTCACTTTAGAAACAAACGGAAGCTGCATTTCCAACAGCAGGAGCATTTAAGGCTCTTCTTTTTTGCTTTTTAAGGAGAAAACATTATGAAGTAAATAAATTCCCAATGCCCCATACAGCATGCGGTGCTAAAGTACATACCCTTTCTTCTTGTAGCAAAGTCACCTATGGTTTGTGAATCAGTTCGCTCTAAACCATGGGGTTTGGGTCTTAAAATTTTAGGACTTTGACCTAATTGGTAAAAAGAAGACGCTCTTTTATTATAATGTTATTTTTAAATTGGAAAATGGATTCTGTAAAAAAGCAACAGAGCCCAGTGCAGAAATGTTACATCTCACAAGCATAAACAAAAGTTTGTTTGTGGCCACTATTTCAATCTTGCTACACATATGCATGCTCAGCACCAGGGAAAGGAGAAGTTACATGCAACAACATAATAAGCCAAGGGTTATACGGAGATGGCAGGATTTTAGTGGGATAACCGGCTTTAGTTAGGGGAACAGAAGAAAAACAACCATGTTAGTTTTTCTTCTAACATGTCTTAGAAGACTGGAGCAATTAAAAAGTTATAAATCCTTTGGTCAGATCTCGAGAAAGCATGAAGGCCTGCTGCCCTATAATATTACTCTTATAATTTGGTAAAAATGTTTTTAAAACCTTAATCTGACTATTCCTGCATCTCTGACCAAAACTGTTCTAGAGGAGCAGATGGCCACTGTAATATTTGCTAATCCAAGACCAAAACCAAGACCAATACTTCTTTCCGCTGAACACCCAGTGGCTTCCCAATCACTTACCTCATCTTACACTCATCAGATGTTTGCATTCTGGTACTACTGATTGCTTGCCTAGCTTCAATTTGAAAGCATACATTGAAACTGAGTTGCCATCAGTTTCTTTCCAGTCTCTGTCACTGTAAGTACTGCTGGAAAAGCCCTATGAACAGCCTGAGGCTAACATCCAGCCAAGTTTCCTGCCTCCCCCATTAGAAGCCTGAATACCAGCCTAGCAGTAGTTTTGAATCAGTGATTTAGGGTGCTCTATTCTCAAAGTCACCAAATGTTCTCTTTTATTGGAGCTTAACACAATTGAGTTGATATCTCTGAGATGGAAAAATTAGAATTTGCTGGTTAAATGCTGATATCTTACATCTATCTACCAAAATCTCTAAGTTTCTTAAAATGTGATTCTCTGGGCTATAAAAAATGAAAATTCTCTCATTAATCAATTTTCTAAGTTAGACAATTAATGCATCAAGCTTATTCAAAAGTGAGACAGGTTGAGTTTAAAATGTTAGTATTAAAATTTGGAGCAAGATCCACTCCTTGCCCTGAATGCTACCCATGGGTATCCAGTGCCCCATGCCAGCAGGGCACTTTTTTAAAACAAAACAAAACAAAATGTCAGCTTTTTAAACATCCCCAAATAATGTACTGTCCTTCAAAAATAGTACGAGGCAGAGGGTAAGTTTTGCTATTAAAAAAATACATTTATTTTTAAGAGCTGAAAGGCCCTTACAGATCAAAGTCAACTTTGTCATTTTAGGATTGAGATACTATGGCAGGATGAAGAGGTTAAGTGACTTGGTCAGGTCACACCTTTGTCAGGGGCAGAATTAAGACCTTCTCTAGCCTGCCGCCTGCTGGTATGATACTGCAGTACTATGCCACATTGCCTCTACCTCCACATCCCTTTTGGGAGATGGAGAATCTTAGAAAATTCAGCTCTTGGGGAGTGCAGTTTTGAACTCTTCAGTGCAGTTTGAGATCCTATAGCACTCCATGCAACACAGTCACAAACTATGAAACTGGAAGACGTGTGCTAATTATTTCACACGGGCACAGCTGACTTTACTCTGAATACCCGGGTGTGGGTAGGGATGCTCCATCTACTTGAATGCCACATACAGCTGGTATATGGATGATGTGAGGTTCAATAATTGCACAATGCTCTTAGAACTGCTTCTGGCTTGCTGGCCTGTCTGCTGTCCTCCTCCTTTTCTGAAAGACCCATTCTCAATAGCTCTTCCCCTTCCTCCTACTCTTTACCACTGTGATTATCTCCCAGTGGACACTCTGTTTTTCTCAACTTCAAGCCCACGTGACTGCTAAATCTACCTAATTATGGGTTTTTACTTTTTCTCTGGTTCTACGCTTAAACTGCCTGACAGGTCACCTCCAATTTTCCTTCTACTCCTGGAACTAAACATTTCTATTCCAAACCAATACATTTTCCAACTCCAATAGCCTTAGCAAGGCACCCTTTCCTGGATCCATAGGCACAGAACCTCAAGGTCATACTTTAGTAGTCCATCTCCTTCAACTGTGTGTATTTGCTCTTTAAATGCTAGTGATTTGCCAATGTGGCAACAAAAAGAACTTTCAAAATGAGAAGCACTAAGACAGAAGGAGCAGGTAGAAAGTGACCTGAGCCGGTACGAATGCTGGCTTGATGGCTACAGTCCAGAATGATCACAGTCTGACAAAAATTAACAAGGAGGCTCTTTTAAAAGCTACGCTTCAAGGAAGAAAGAAAGGCAAGAACCAGCCTACTGTTCGAGAAGGAAGAGAAAGCAATTTTAATAGGTAAAGAGAAATTCAACTCCTATTTTGCTTTAGTCTTCCTCACCTAGGAGAATGATCTTCCAACTGAAAGAATAAAAGAAACAATAAGAGGCATTAAAGGCCCTGTTATGTGAGAACAGTGTGTGAAAGTTGATTATACAAATTGGGTCATTCTTGTCATACCCAATTAAATCAGAGTTGATTATTGAGGTAAAAAGCACTTGGGGGCACGCAGCACCTGCTCCAAGAATTGAATTTTCCATAAGCCCAGCTGCTGAGACATCCCTAAGATCAACTTTCCCAAATAGTTGCTAAAATGACCGGCCATGACTAGTTTTACCCACCACCATCACTCACCAATCAGAGCTTGCCACTCCCAAAAGCTTCTCTAGTGCCAACAAGCTTTCTATCCAAAAAATACGAAACATTTTTCTTTCTAATAAAACCCCCAGCCTTCTTCTTGTTCTTCAAGCCAGCTGGTCTGTGTGTACACCCCAAACTGCAGTTCTTGCTTCCCAAATGTTAAATTGAGAGATTCATCTCTACATTTTTTACTTTGACAAGTGCAGCGTAGTACCTAGCGACTTTCAAGTTCCATTCAATGCATTACATTCCAATATAGCAAATAATTTTATAGATAAGAACATAGAATTCATATAAGTAGTTTGGAGAAGTCGTGGAGAATGTGCAGGTGCCCCAAGAATAAGCTATAGATGTTTTTTACATCATGTTCTTAACCTGAATAGCTCTCTGCTCCAGGCAGACCATTCTCCTACGTATTTCTCACGTACACTTTAAAATTTCAGCCCCTTTCTCCATTCCTTCACCATCAATATCCACCAGTTTTGCCGGTTTTCTACATAAAACTATAAAGTTCTAATACATTTTCTTCCTAGACTGCCTTCAGAAAAACCCTCAGAACAAACATTTACTGAAGACTTCTTGTGTGCTAGATATTCTAATAACTCATTTAATCGTCCTAACAACATTGCTGGAAGGTATGATTCAAAGAGATTTTAATAATTTTACAAGATGAATAGGGTAGAGTTGAAAGGTTAAATAACTTTCCCAGAGTCAAACAGATGATGATTGGCAGAGCCAGAAGTTAAATCTCTGGAATGCAGAGAGAAGATTCATGCTTATTCCTATGTTCCTATTTCAATCTGTTATCCTAACTAAAATTATTCTCAGAAAAATATCTGTATTGATTTGATTTTTGTGTACAGTAAGTTCTCCCCCCCAAACTTTAAGTACTCCAAACACTAAACAGATATGTAAAATCATTATGTTTCTCCGCAAGCTTTATATCCATGACCAGTAATTACTTGGTCACTATGAAAACAGTCATAAGTGATTGTAATGATGCATGCAATGTGAAGTAAATAAACTTCAAAGAAATCACACAATCCAAGGAGACCTGCATGAGCCAAAAGCTGATGCATGAAATCAGGAAGGCTTTTACTTGAATTATTCTTTGCCTCCATTACCTTTATTCCAGGACAACCACTAAAAAGATAACACCTTTTCTAGGGTGTCCTTTGGTTTTGAATAGAAAAATATGGTATAATTGTATTGAGATTTTAAAATGTGCATTGATAAAATTTACAGATATTTTCTGTTCTAGGCAAACTTTAGGATGATTTTCAGGGCAAAAGCCACAACATAGAAATGTAGCATTGAGGCACTTTACTTCTCTACATCCTTCCAAACTCAATTCAACATTTATACTGCAGACAGAAATGAAAGCCATACCCAAATAATAACCCAGTATTACTTCTGAGGAGAGAAGGGAGAAAAGCCAGTCCAAAGTTTAAGCAGGCCCGTCATGGCCTTTTCTTCTCCTTCACTGCCTGTATATAAACATTCAAATTTCTTTCCCACTATTGAAGAAAACCATGAAAATAGATAGTGAAAAATAGGAATACTAAAGCAAAGGCAAAAATGAACTTTGATGATATATACTATACTGATCCTCAAATTCTGGGAGTAAACTCATTAGAGCCTGAATCTTTATAGCCAAGGCAGTTACAACTTGGCTTTTTACTAAACTAGTAGGTTTAAACAAAGGATGTAAAATAATTTATCAGAGAACACAAACTAAATTTCTATTTGTGCTTTAACCTGAGCTTATCAGTGTCGATCTCTGGATTGTGTGATCTGCTCCCTAATTTGGAGTGGGTAAATCTTAAGTGTCTCATCTAGATCTTTCCCCCAACCTGCAAATCGAGATATCTAGCATCTATACAACATCCCATGTAGATGGTCTTCAGGTACTCAAACTATAACAGTTTGCTTTTATTAAAAAGAAATCTCCTCTAGGAAGAAAATATATCTTTTTTTTTTTTTCTTTTTTTGGCCAGGGCTGGATTTGAACTCACCACCACCAGTATATGAGGCAAGCACCCTACTCCTTGAGCCACAGGCACCACCCAATATATCTTTAATTTTAGTATTCTCATTATTCCACATGATAGCTCAAATATACTTGGCATTCAAATAGATGATCTTTAAATGAATGAAGTAAACCAAAAATATCTAAAAGAACAGACTGGTGCAAATGAATCTAAGTTTAATGGTTTGAAACAGTAAAAAAAAAAATTTCAAGGAAAAACCCTCCACATTCCTTAAAAATATAACTTTAAATGAGTGTTCTTTACAAATTTATTCAACATTTAAAAAGACAAAAAAAGGCGCTTATATTTAATTTTGAAATAAGAAAAAGTTCAAAGATATGACTTACAGCATAAACTAAATTAAACTTGGCTTTGCCAAATTTCTACCTTGCAAATTACGAGTATTTTACTAGGTGAGGCTTTCTTTTTATTGGGTTTCTCTATTATCTGGAGGTATATGGAATATAGAAGAATTTTGTTCATTTGAGAAAGTTTTATTAAGCGTATTTTTCAATCAAGGGTCAGGATGCATAAAGATGAGGCATTCTCTACTGATCAAGAAACATAAATTAATCTGCATGTATAGAGGCTGGAATATAGCATGGCCATCTATACCACAACACAGGCGTAGACATGGCAATAATTTTATCTCTTTCATGAATTTGTCTTCTTTCCATATATCAAGAATTATAGAATTCTAAAACTCAAGAGCATTCTAGTTCTGCATACTTTAGAGATAATCTAATTTTACATTTTATATTAAGGAAATGTAGACAAAGAGAAGTCAACTGAGTTTAAAAAAAAAAAAAGACAGAATCTTGCTCTGCTATAGCGTCAGCCTAGTTCACAGCAACTTCTAACTACTGGGTTCAAGCTATTCCCCTGCCTCAGCCTCCTGAGTAGTTGGGACTACAGGAGCATGACACCATGCCTGGCTAACTTTTCTCTTTTTGGTAGAGACAGGGTCTTGCTTTGCTCAGGCTAGTCTCAAACTCCTGAGCTCAAGGGATCCTACCACCTTGGCCTCCCAAAGTGCTAGGGTTACAGGCATGAGGCCACTGTGCCTGGCCCAGAAATCAACTTTATTTGTCTAACATCATTTAATAGGAGGGAGTGTTTCTTAATAAGAGAAGTAAACTTTAGCCTTTTGGATTCTTGGTCTAACATTTTTCTACTATTTGTCTGTAGCCTACATTAATGGCTTATTAGAAGAAAAAATAGACATTGTTAACTAGGAAATACATGCTATTTAGAAGCAAAAGTGCTCAACATATGATCCATAAGCGTTCCCTTGTTTTTGCTCTCTTGCATCATTTATGTGTTCATGGAGGAAGAAGACACTTTCACACTCCTGAAAGCCACAGTCCACTAAAAACAGCAAGATGATTTTAACTCCAAGGAACTATCTCCACAGGCAACAGAATGAGACTGTCTCAAAAAGGAAAAAAAACGGAGGGGAGGGGAATGGTGTGCTTCCACTTAATGGGCACAATGTACGGTATGTGGCACACCTTTGGGGTGCAGGACACAAGAAGAAGAGGGACTCTACCCAACAAATGCAAACATTGTAACTCAGTCCTTTATACCCTCACATTAACCTGAAATGAAAAAAAGAAAGAGGGAAGGGGGAGGGGGAGAGAAAAAAGAGAGAGAGGAAGGGAGGAAAGGGGAGGAAAGGAAGGAAAGGAAAGAAGGAAAGAGGGTGGTGCCTATGGCTCAAAGGAGTAGGGCGCAGGCCCCATATGCCAGAGGTAGCAGGTTCAAACCCAGCCCCCAGCAAAAAACTGCAAAAAAAAAAAAAAAGAAAGAAAGAAAGCTAGCCTTGCAAACTGCACATAGATTTTTTTCTCCAAACAGTGATCTTAAGGCAAAAAGAGTCTCATGCCAACCTACACAATGATGACGTGGTTGGGTTTTTTTCATTTCTGACACCTATTTGTTCCAGACAGGGAACAAATGAAGGCCTGGACATATTTCATACATTCACTTTAGCAAATACAAAATCTTGTGTCTGATGTCTTTTTAAAAACTGTGCACTTCACTCACCTGTTTCTCTGAAAGTGATCAAGTTTCACTTAGGGCTAATGAGATCTCTGCTTATATTCAAATGCCTCAAAACTTCTAAACATCACTGTAAGTCCCCCAAGTTACCCAAACAGAAAAGGGACTTTTGTTCTATCTTTCTCATTTGATCCTGTCTCAATCAAGGCTTCAAGTATCCTGGATTTGGAAAACTGGGCAAAGCATTCTCTAAGAGAGAAAAGTGATTTTTATAACACTTTACTTTATAAAGAACACCTTATTTTTTCCTATGGTATTTGTAAATCAGAATGAGCTTTCCAGAGTCAACCTGATCATGTTACTTGCCTGGATAAAATTCTTTAATGGTGCACTCAGAATAAAGTCCAAATTCATTTAGCATAAATGAGAACATGGTCAGGATCAGGCACCTGCAAGGCATGTGGCATTCCTTCCTTCTTTGGTATTTTCTTCCCTCCCTCTCACCCACCCACCCACAACTCTGGGCCAGTCTCATCTCCCCTCTTTTTAAAGGATCCGGGGATGTTGTTTATTCGGACTAGAAGATCCCTGCCAGCCTCCTCTAACATCAATTAATTGCCAGTCACACTCTCAGACGTTCCTCAGGGGAGGGTTCCTAACAGTGCCAAGAGCTTACCTCAACCACAGCCCCTTCCATGGCAATTACGATAATGTGTTTACTTTTCTACCTCCTGCACTAGTCAGAGAAGCGATCCTTTCCTTCCTTGCATTTGGAGACCTAATGCCTAGCAGAGGATATACCTTACAACTGTGATAGGCACTTAAATTTGTATTGAATGGATGTTAATAAACCACCTGCCTTTCTCTAAATTTCTAACTGATGCTGTTTAATCTGCTTCATCTCATACACACATTTTGCTTGTTCTTTAAAAGGAGAAAGAGAAACAATTACAAGTTATTTCAAAAAGTCGAGGCAATCATGTGAAGTCACTTTTCAAATACGCAGATACAATCCTTTTCTTCTTTTTCTTTTTTTATTTTGAGACAGAGTTTCACTATGTCACTCTCAGTAGAGTGGAATGGCATCACAATTCACAGCAACCTCCAACTCTTGAGCTCAAGAAATTCTCTTGCCTCAGCCTCCCAAGTAGCTGGGACTATAGGCACCTGACACAACACCCAGCTATTTTTTGTTGCAGTTGTCATTGTTGTTTAGCTGGCCCGGGCTGGGTTCAAACCCGCCAACTTTGGTGTATGTGGCTGTTGCCGTAACCACTATGCTATGAGTGCCAAGCCAATACAATCCTTTTTGAAGAGTCCCTACATTATTAAGCATTATTCTACTTTTTTTTTTTTTTTGGAGACAGAGTCTATGTGGCCTTCAGTAGAGTGCCTTGGCATCACAGCACACAGCAACCTCAAACTCTTTCAGCTTAAGTGATTCTCTTGCCTCTGCCTCCCAAGTAGCTGGGACTACAAGCACCCACCACAATGCCCAGCTATTTTTTGGTTGTAGTTGTCATTGTTCTTTGGTAGGCCTGGGCTGGGTTCTAACCCGCCAGCCCTGTCTATGTCGCCAGTACCCTAACCACTGAGCTACAGCACCTGATCAAGCATTATTCTAATAGGTAGCTACTTAAATAAATTCAACTCAAAGTGGAAAATTTATTTTCTGTATTATTTATTACAGGCTTAGTGTAGCTGAAATAATTTAGTCTTTCAAAGGTTATGCAGATTATGATATGAAGTCAGTAAAAGAGAAAAGTTGTCACAAATTATTATCTGCTAATTCCAAAAAAGTAAATTCAGAATTTACTGAAAAATTTTTGTACTTGTTTTAAGGGTCTAATTATATCAAGAATAATATAGTAATAATAACTAAGGTCAAGAGAACATTTAGGAATGCCCTCCCCTGACATGTTAAGGCTATTCTATAAAAATGTACTCCATATTTATTTCTTTTAAACTGTAGTAAGTAATCCAAAGTCTCGCTAAATTTTGATTGATTGATTGATTTAGATAGTGTCTTACTCCATCATCTAGACCATAGTGCAGTGGCATCATCATAGCTCACTGCCTCATACTCCTAGACTGAAGAGATCCTCCTGCCTCAGCCTCTCAAATACCTAGGGCTGTAAGCTAACACCTGTTTATCAAAATCAATTTACAAAATCAATGCACACCTACTGGTATCACTCACCCATCCTCCGAACATTTATTACATAAATGTATTTTTTTCAAAAGCATGCTAATTTTTAATCACATTCAAAAACGTCTTTAAAGGATCTCTTAAAAAATGCTTAAACAAAATATATCACTGTGCCAAAAAAGACTCACCTAGGGAAGCTGCCTGGGATTGATCTTCTGGATGCTCCCTACACCAAGTTAAAGACCTACACCTAAAGATACCTTAACCTGACTGGTGTATAAAAACACTGTAAGAAGCATAGCACTGCCTTTTAAAAATCAGTACAAAAACAAATGTTCAGACTACCACAGAAAGGCATGACTGGACAAGACCACACACACCAAAACATGAAGACAGCATGTGGGGCTCACACACGTGCAGCCTCATGTTGGAAGGAGACGGAGTCGAGTGAGGGGAGGCTTGGATAAGTGCAGTGATTAAATATGGCAGATTTATGTGAGGAGTTAATGTTAAGAGAAACCACAAGAGATAATTTCCCAAACGTTATAAAAGTACTTTTCCATTAGAAATACACAACTTTCAACTGAAGTGGTCAAAATATCATCTGCCCAATATTTCCAGTGACTCATCTGTTTCCCCCACATTAATACATATGCTCAAAATGTTTTTCCTTTTTGTTTTTTGAGATAGAGCCTCAAGCTGTCCCCCTGGGTAGAGTGCCGTGGCATCACAGCTCACAGCAACCTCCAACTCCTGGGCTCAAGCAAGGCTCCTGCCTCAGTCTCCCAAGTAGCTGGGATCACAGGTGCCTGCCACAACGTCCGGCTATTTTTTGGTTGCAGCCATCATTGTTATTTGGAGGGCCCGGGCTGGATTCGAATCCGCCACCTTAGGTGTATGTGGCTGGCGTCTTAGCCACTTGAGCCACAGGCACCGAGCCTGCTTTTCTTTTCTTTTGATAGACACAAAATTTGGCTCTAAATAAACAGTACAGTGACAGCAGCAGTATGGTGAAAAGACAGCTACCATGAATTAGCTGCCAGGCAAAGGGTCCATGACAGTACGTTAAGTGTAAATGTTCAGAACATCTATGTATTTCTGTGGCTTCACTTACTCTGAAGTATTCCAAAAACTCATCTGTACCACAAACTACAGCAGCTGATGTCTATTATTAGGGATATAAACAAGACTAGAATGTCACTCATTTATTGTAGATCCTTAAAAGACAACAATCACGAAAACATTTAGATTGGGCATGGGATTTTGAAATTTATAAAGCCACATTCGATAGACTTTGATTTACTTACTATGACTTTTTAAACACCAGAAAAACAGATGAAGTCATTTATCTGATGTCACAAAATCTGGACTTAAAATAGGCTCATCTGAGGCTCTGAATAATGAGAAGAATTTCAGAACCAAGCAAGACATTTGTTTCACAGTTTATACTTTTAAGAATAAAGTTTGCTCTGAGATCTGAATTTGCATTTTAAAATGTGTTTTTCTTGAATAGTTTTAACTTTCTTAAGTGATTTGGCAAAGTGTGTCCTGTGATTTTAAATACTTTCTCATGCTTCCTCTGTTATAGCATATTTATTTTTTAAAAAATAGTAGAAGAGTTTTATGCTACAACTTGAGTAAACTCTTTACTGTTTTATTAAATCTATTACTGATCTGCCAAAAACTATGCAGGTTATTTCAAAATGGGTTATTTTTTCCTGAGTTGATTTTGTGCCTAAGCAAGTATACTAAACAATCTGGCCAATTAGCTCAGGATCGTCTACCTCCAGAAGTAACCAAGAACTTCCTTTGTTCTATTCTACTCTAATGTAACCTTTAAATTAATTTAGGTAACTAACACAATAACCTCCGGGGTACTAGAATAAAAGTACTTTCACTATATACACAGGGATATACAACTATACATATAAACAGCATGTAAAATATACAGTATGCCATATATATGCACAAAATAATATCTAATAATACAGGACACATGAACTATAATATATCAGATGATACTAAAAGGATATGATTTTGATCTTAACACTTTTCTAACATGTAAATAGGGATCTTTTCTGATTTCATGTTATGCTCACTATGTGGAATCACTAACTGAAAAATATTCTGCAAGTTTTCAAACTGTGTTCTGCAGAGCCTGCAGGGATAAAGGAATAGCCAGAGCTGCACAGAAGGGAGGTCAGACCTCTGTGTCTTTACCCAGACCTTACTGCCTCCACATTTATCTGGACCTCAAGATACAAAACTGCTAGATTTGGGGTTACAAAGCAGAGATCTGGGCTCAGCGCCTGTGGCTCAAGTGGCTAAGGTGCCAGCCACATACACCTAAGGTGGTGGGTTTGAATCCAGCCTGGGCCCTCCAAATAACAATGACGGCTGCAACCAAAAAATAGCTGGACATTGTGGCGGCCACCTGTGGTCCCAGCTACTTGGGAGGCTGAGGCAGGAGACTTGCTTGAGCCCAGGAGTTGAAGGTTGCTATGAGCTGTGATGTCATGGTATTCACCTAGGGTGACAGCTTGAGGCTCTGTCTCAAAAAAAAAAAAAAAAAAAGCAGAGATCTGCTGCTAACATGCACTAATTAATCAAGGAAAGTAGGAAAGGCACTTGTTTAACATTTAAAAAGATACTTCAATATTTCAAAGAGTTCATGACACTTGGATCTCAATCTTTCAGTGGTCTGTGAACCAATTATCAGTTTGTACATGTCTAAACATACTTTTCAGCAAAAAAAGTAATAATGTCTAAAATAGCTTTAGAGACAAATGAGGACAAAGACACACAAAAAGAAACATTATACCTTAAAAAAAAAATCCTATGATGCTCACAGCCATTCTAAGATACCCACCCCCAATTCTGGCCTTGCTGCAGGGGCAGTCTGTGCGGCCATGAGGATTATACAAGACTATCTTTACAGCTACTGGACAAAGGTGGGCATCTGGCCCAACAGCAGCCAATCTATGCACTGCCCTACAGTCTGTCACGTGGCCTGGTATGAAAAGACAAGTTGGACCAATCAGGTGTCTCTAAGCAATCTCAAGGGAGTAAATAATGAATGAGGCAATGCAAAGCTGATGTAGGAGCTGCCAGGGTGCACCAAAAGGAGCTGGGGGCAGCAGTGAGGCCACAGAGTGTAGGCCAAAGCTCTCGAAAGCAGAACCCATTTAAGGCCAAGGATACACAGTGGAAGAAAACAGAAAAGAGGGAAAGAATATGAGAGAGAACAAAGCAGATACAAAGACTTCCCATGAAAGAGGAACACAAAGAAAGAGCAGGATGCAGCAACAGTCCCCCAGAACCGCCTCAGTTCCCGATAGCCTTGTTCAGCACAGATGCATCCTTTCCTTCCTTCCTTAACAGACAAAACCAAATTCTTTTTCTTAAGATACTCTGAATGGGTCTCAGTCTCTGTTCCCCACAACAGGAATTTAATTAGAACTAATATTAACTGCTTAAGCCCAGGTTAATGAGAAATTTATACCAACATTAGGTATTCTTATAAAACTACAGATAACACAGGACTTTTCAAACCGGCCAGAATCCCTCGAAGCAAGCCAGAAATTGTGTCACTCAACACATTTACACTAATTTATTTTGGTTGTCAAGATCAAGGCATACTAGCAGCCTAATGCATCACATCAAATTCTACATGTTTTAACCACTAAAACCAAAATTTAAAAAACCTGCTTAGATATTACTCAATTTGTTCGAAAAGTTTCTTTTACAGAGTTCTTAACAAGTGATGCTACCTTCAAATTTAATGTTACTTATGAAGGCCAGTAAGGAAAGAACAGACGAGAAGCATTTATTCACACCCCAGCAAAGGCAAAGTAATGTTTTAAGTTGTTACGTGAAAAGAATGGAACTTTACTATTCTTTAATAATTATGTGAAATATGTATCAATAATCTTAGGTATGATTTGATACTATATACTCTGGAGAAGAGGTTACTACACAGCAGCTAAAGGCCATTATCTAGCTTGCAAAAGTGCTGGGCTTGGCATGCAATGTTTTTTAAAAAAATAATCAGTCGACAGACTTTAAAAACCAAGAGATAATACATCTAAGATCCGACATTTCTGGCTTTTCTTGATATACTAGATATACCTGTATGAGTGTATATTTTCACAAGCTGACAAAGGACTGTAACTGAGTAGCAGTTAGTTACCCCACTGGGGCAAAGACATTCCAGTTTCTTCTAATTCTCCCCAGTTCTTGCCAATCCCTGTGGGTATTTTAGTTTGTAACCTCTGCTCTAGAGCTAGGAGATTTATAATCTCACCTGGGCATCCACATATGATATAATTATTTAGTTAATCAACAGCAGTACTGTTTTGCTTAAAAGAGTCAATGACTAAGGTAATCTGAAATATTTCTGAATGTGGTCCCAATTCTGCTTTAGAATTAAAGACAGTTAAACGCAGGTCTAATGTGGCACCCGCCTGATCCCCTCACTTTGCCGTGCTCTCCCTACCTTTTCTGTCTGGCTTGAGGTTCCTATCCACGGGAGGTGGTTCACAGTCTGCCACAGGAACTGGCCTTCGGGGAGGGGTCTTCGGGCTAGACCTGAAGCCCATGTGAGCAGGAGGAGGAACTTGCATCCCAAATGAAGAAAAATCAAACGTTCCTGGAGTCATTGGCACATAATTTGCTTCCTGAATTGGTTCTGTAAAACTGCTGGAATGTTGCCGTGGTGGTGAGTTGGGATTCATTGGGACATAATTTTCATCCAGTTCTTCACTTGATACACTTCCCACTGTCAACATATTTTTGATTTTCTAAAACACACATATATTTCTTTTAATAAACAAAAAACTACTGTCAACAGTGAAAACATAATTGCAAGTCACACCCATCCATATGGATCTGAAGGTATTTTTAGGATCCCATTTAGTCTCAGGGCACTATGTATAAAGATTGTGACAATGAAACACACTCAGTGACATTGAGTATACTTACAAAGTGGTTATGGAAGCCTTCAAGTGAACTAGATCTGTCACTTGGAAATGTTCGTGGAATATCATAGCAGTCTTGAGAACTAGCATCTAAAACAAAGAACAGACTATCAACATTTCCTCCCATCTTTGCCAGCTCACAAGTAACTAAGAATGACCTGTTCTCTCTGTACACGTGCATCTGTATGCACACACCAATTTTATAAAGGATGCTCAAAGAATAATGTCTCGAATTGGCATATTAAATCACTAGAAAATGCAGACACTCACTTATAGGCTTATGCTAACCAGTACAAATAGCTAAGTACGAGAGACAGTGAATGTCTAAGCCTGGGATGAGATGGGTTATCTAAAGATGGAAAAGAAAAATACTATTTTCTCATCTTTTGTACCACCTTAGGCCTAACTTACATCTCATTAATTTATAACCAGTTTACATAGTCACTTCAAGAAAAGAGTTAGAAATTGCTTTTGAATGGTGAAATAAGTATTGATATAATTACTGTGTACAATATGTCACAGCTTTATCTTCTTTCAGATAGCTGGAAAACTCTACCACAAAATACAGAGATGTAAGCACACGGTTTTTAGCGTATGTGCATTAAAAACTTTGGCTTTCTATGTTTAGGACTTTGAGAATCTCAGAGGATAATTTAGACCCATTTTTCCCCCTCTCAAAGTCTGGAACGTCTGATTGAAGGTTCTAGGAGAATGGTCTTCAAAAAGTATACTCACTAGTAATAAGTGGCTAGTGACAAGGAGAGAGAAGATGCAGCTTTTAAAACATAATAAAAATCAAACAAAAAGCACAATGATGTGATTGGAACAGAGTATCACCTGTTAGACACAAAGTAAAAATTGCTGATATAGGAAGGAAGGAAACAAGAGTCCACCAGATGGGACTTAGAAGCAGCCATAATGGCACACAAATACAGGAAAGGGGGTGACTCCGAGAGGCTTTCTGGCTGGTCCGTTTCCTGCTCCTCTGCCCCAACAGAGGAGCTATCCACTTAGGATTACAGAAAGTAGGAAAGATAGGACATACTTCCTGAGGCGGGAAGTCGTTACTAAAGACCATACTTCTTCAGGGATAAAAAAAACTCCACCTCCCTTCCAACAGAGCACAAACGCACACACGTGCACATGCCACACCCCCTTCCAGGGATCCACTGAGACTCTGAGATCTTGGTTACATGAGTAGGTAAATGAAGAGCTGAAGCAAAAAGAAGGGACTATTTTTTATAGCATAGTATATTTAACATATTATACTGAAAAGAACAAACATCCAGAAAAACTGATTTTCTTTTTTTGAGACAGAATCTCACTATGTTGCCCTTGATAGAGTGCTGTGGCATCACAGCTCACAGCAACCTCAAACTCTTAGGCTTAAGCAATTCTCTTGCCTCGGCCTCCCAAGTAGCTGGGACTACAGGCACCCACTGCAACACCCAGCTATTTTTTGTTACAGTAGTCACTGTTGTTTAGCAGGCCCAACCTGGGTTTGAACTTGCCAGCCCTGCTGTACGTGGCTGGCACTGTAACTACTGTGCTGTGGGTACCAAGCCAGAAAAACTGATTTTCTTTTTTTTTTTTTTTTTTTGAGACAGAGCCTCAAGCTGTCCCCCTGGGTAGAGTGCCATGGCATTACAGCTCACAGCAACCTCCAACTCCTGGGCTCAAGTGAGTCTCTTGCCTCCGCCTCCCAAGTAGCTGGGAC
>CAUYTI010008962.1:0-27697 GCA_963575145.1 Galago senegalensis | reverse complement strand
CCACTCCATTGAACCCCCGGCACCACCTTGCTTCAATATTTTAACCCTAAGAATATTTTTCTTTTTCATTTTTTTTTTTTTTTTTTTTTTTTGAGACAGAGCCTCAAGCTATCCCCTAGGTAGAGTGCCGTGGCATTACAGCTCACAGCAACCTCCAACTCCTGGGCTCAAGCGAGTCTTTTGCCTCCGCCTCCCAAGTAGCTGGGACCACAGGCGCCTGCCACAACACCTGGCTACTTTTTGGTTGCAGCCGTCATTGTTGTTTGGCGGGTCCGGGCTGGGGATTCGAACACGCCACCTTAGGTGTACGTGGCTGGCACCTTAACGGGTTGAGCTATCGGCGCCAAGCCTATCCTTAAGAATCTTACATGCTACCTGTGTGTGGTAGCTCATGCCTATAATCCTAGAACTCTGGGAGGCTGAGGTGGGTGGATCCCTTGAGCTCAGGGGTTCAAGACCAGCCTGAGCAAGAGCAAGATCTCACCTCTAATAAAAATAGAAAAACTAGCCAGGCATTGTGGTAGATGCCTGTAGTCCCAGCTACTTGGGAGGCTGAGGCAAGAGGATTGCTTGAAGATTTTAAGGTTGTTATGAGCTATGACACTGACACCACAGCACTCTACTCAGGGCAACGGAGTGAGAGTCTGTCTTAAAAAGAAAAAGAAATGTATATGCTGCGTTCTCTGAATTGTGAATTTTACGAGATCAGTGAACAAGATACCATTTAAACAGTTTTTCATTAAATTTTATACAAATATAACCTGTTAAATTTATGTTACATATAACTAAAGAGGAAAATAAAAAGGTGTTTCTCCATATTATTAAAACTAGAACTTCCACCACAATAAGTCCATTGTATTAAGTTACAGGTGAATAATTCTTATTTTGTTTATCTTAGTGTGATAGTTAAGAGGGTCCATCTACAAAATTGTCATCTATAGACTACAAGAGCCTTGTAAATCCTGACTCATGAAAAAGATCTGACAATGTCAGCTTACAGAAGAAATTAATAGTGAAAATAACTGCTAATGTTCTGTCCTGAGAATACTGTTTCTTCAAACTTTTTTCCAGAGTACTTAATGCAAGGGTCTATAACAAGTGTGAGGGGAAGTGAAGAAACCATTTGTCAGTACTGAGATTAAAAGATTCTGATTAGGTTTTTGCAATATACTGAAATTCCAGAAAGAAAATGTAACCCTTTACTGAGGTTATGCTCCATTTGGAAGGATTAAATCAAAGACAGCCCTGACAGTAAGAATAGTGAGGTAGTGACAAATCTCCAGAGACTTCTAATTCATCTCATAAAGTGTGTGTTGGCTTGTCACAAGTTGACAAGATATTACAAAATACTTTTATACACCAATTTAATGACAGTTATTGACATTCTTTTGCATGAACATGATTTTATTTTTATATCCTAAAAAGAACACAAATCCTGAAATATTTTTAACATATCACTGCTATCTTTTTAACCTAGAAAAACTGTTCTAGGTTCTCCATTTGACTTGTCAGTACATTCCAGAATGAAGACTTTACAATTAGTACCTATCTTTGTAAATTTCAAGCTAATTAAAAATAGAGAGTATTGCAGGATTGTAAACTAATAGAGCCTCTGAGGAAAAAAACATGGGAATCCTCAAAGAACTAAAAGTAGGCCTTCATTTTATCCTGCAATCCCATTACTATATATTTACCCAGAAGTAAAAGGATATTTGCACTAGAATGTTTATTATAGCTCACTTCACAATTGCCAAGATGTGGAATCAACCCAAGTGCCCAGAAACCCATGAATGAATGAATAATCTGTGGTATATATACACCATGGAATACTACTTAGCCATAAAAAAGATGGAGGCTTTACATCTTTTGTATTAACCTGGATATAGCTGAAGAACATTCTCCTTAGTAAAGCATCACAAGAATGGAAAAGCAAGTACTAATGTAACCGATACTAATATGAAACTAGTACATCGATAACTACCGGCCCACATGAAAGAAAAACACAAGTATATTCTAGTGAGGGGGAGGGAAACAGAGGTTAAGGGGAGGAAGGGACTGATTGGCAAGTTCTCCCCTAATATGTTCAATGTTGGGGTATACAGCACACCTCCTGGCTGAAGGGTTCAACTACAACTTGAACTTCACCTTGGAAGGGAAAACAGTGTTGCCTAAACATTCATACCCCCAAATTAACCTGAAATTAAAAAAAAAAAAAAAAACTTTGTAGGAGTTGAAGAACATTCTCCTTAGTAAAGCAACTCAAGAATGAAAAAGCAAGCATCCTATGTACTCAATACCAATTTGAAGCCAGTAGATGAACAACTACAGGCCCATAGGAGAACAAAACATAATTAAATTCAAGAAAGGGGTAGAGAAGAGGGGATTCAATAAGCTTCTCCCTATCAGGTACAATTAGGGATACAGGGCATACCTGAGTGAAGGACAATTACAATTCGGACTTTACCTAACAAACGCGAACAGTGTAGGTTGATTGCATGTACCTTTATGTTAATCCAAAATAAAAATAAATGAAAAAAAAATTTTAATGTTAAATTTTCTTTTTGGAAAGGAGCAGATTGTATATTTTTTGTTTTCTTTTACCTTAAATTTGGCCCAAAAGTTTCCATGGCAGAGCCCCAATGTGAAATCTGAGAATGAGCCACAAAATGTTTTTCAGCTTCCATCCACACCTCTCATAACGTTTGCTCCTCTCGCCTTTGCCCCCTCTCTGAAGTTAGCTGCCATGTAATATATGAGACTACCCTAAGACCACAAAATTGTGACAAATTCAAGTTTTGCAGGACAAAAATCAAGCCTAAGGGGCTATCAGTAAAATATGGTCTAACATAAATCCCAGATCCAAAATGAGGCTGTAACACCTTTTCTTAAGACCTTAGAAAGATTAAAGCAATAGCCAAGCGGTTTCTATAAATTCTTAATTGTATACTCCCTAGACCCTCTAAGCCACATAAAGATATAACATTCTTGAGTGTGCACCTCCTTGACCTGGACTAGTACAAAGCTCTTCTAACAGGTTTAAGGACATTGTCCTACAGTGCCCTCAACCCCAAGTTATGGAAGAACTTGTCTTGGATTTAGGACAGTAGTTTCTATATAGGAGAATGAATTTCAGTAAGATCTCAGGAAACTCCCAACCTTTTTATGAGTGTTTGACTGGTAGAAACTCTGCTAGCTTGAACTAGAAAGGTCAGAGACAATTCAAAATGATAATAAGCTTCTGAGACATCAACCTTCAGCTGCAAAAAAAGGCCATGTCTTACAAATAGAGAGTAATTTAGCTCCATGATTTGCCCCTGAAGAACCCTACCTGAGGCAATACATCTATGTCTTAACTTATGTTGATGAGCTACTGGACCTCAAGCCTGACCCTGATACTGTAATGCATGAGATTACTAGGTTCCTTGAGAGGAGATAAATATCCATTCTATGTGTGAAGAATGAATAATTTTTAGCAGACTCTGTTACATAGGACAACAATAGATTTGCAAAAGCATCTTTGGGATGTGGAGTCTATTTCCTCTCACCTTGAATCTGGGCTGGCCTGTGAATTACTTTAATGAACAGAATGCAATGGGAGAGACTCTGTGTGATTTCCACACTCAGTCATAGGGTCCAACTTCAACTGGTCCACTTGGAACACTTGCTCATGGGATGTTCCCAGCTGCTGAACTGTAAGAAGCCTAAGCCATGTGACAGGCCATGTGTAGGAGTCCTGCCAACAGCCCCAGCTGAACTTCCAGATGTCAGGAAGCATCAAGTGCCAGCCATGTCAGTGAGCTATCCAGTTGATCTCTTCCCTGTCTGTAGACCCAGCGACTGTCTGACTGCAATTTCCTGAGACACCTTGAATTAGAACCACCTGCCACATCCAGTCAGCATGCATAGCCAACAGACATAATGATGAATTGGTGTTTTTAGCTGCAAAGTTATAAAGTGACTCACTAAAATACAAATAGATAGGCAAAACAACAGAGAGAGTTACAGTAATCTGTTCAGAATATATTTTATATTCATAGAAAGGAAGAATCTTAAAATATAAAGCAAGCTGTGGAAATCTGAAAAGGGTTATAAATGAATTCCTTCACATAGCTTTATACTGCATGCTGTTTTCCTTTAGTAATTGTTCAGTTGGATTATAGGTCAAGCTAAAGTTTCAAAACTAAGGTTTATTTACATCTCTTTTTTGGCACATAAAACATTTTCTTACATTTTGATTTATTTATGTATTCCTGTGGGTATTTTCTGTTTTCTTTTGAGATAAGAGGAAGGAAATCTTGTGTACTCTGAACCCTTCAGTTGTTTTAAGAGGTCATAAAGCTCTCGGGAAGGCCAGATACAATCAATCCTGTATCATTTATATTCTCCTTCCAAAACACATTCAGGCTGATCTTTGCAATTGCTATTTTAACCAACCGAAGTTCTTATGTATAAAGTCAGAAATCTCCATCTTCTAAGCTACGTTTTTTTAAGGTACATCTGTTTCATCCTGTTAATAATGAATGAGTCTTTGAACTAGACATGCTTAAATGTAGAAAAATTATTAAAACTTTGACTAGTTCAAAATATGCTTCTCCATAAAGAAAAGAGGAAAAGGAGCACGAATAAATAAATTATGGATATAGAAGGAATAAAAAATATAGAGAGATAATTATAGGAAGGAAGCAAAATTATCTTTTTTTAAGAATAGAAAATCTTTAATTCTTTTTGTGATTAAGCGAAAAATATCCACAGAGCAATTGGTAGTCTTAGTGTTGAAACTTCTGCTATGGTTTGAAAAAATATAGAACACAATGTGTTGTACCTCAGTGAAAGTGACTGATGGGATTCGTCAGTTCCAGAACAGAAGGTCAGAGAGACACAGATAAGCTCAAAGGCATACTTATCCTGATGCTTCTTGATTTAGTGGCTGTTCTTTATTCTGGTGGATGTGAAGTATTTTTTTCTCTTGTTTTCTTTTTGTGAATTATTTTAGCTCACTTTGACTCAGAAGAAAAACAAATATCACAGGCTATTATTGATCATTGTGCAAGTAGGCAGTGCTGAACACAGTGACATAAGCTTGACTTTCAACTTGAGTAAACCATAACTTTGCAAAATAATCAAATAGATTTACAGTCTAGATGAAACAGAATTTTCAAACAAACTGGAAAAATGGAAAAAGAAAACTTGACAACCACTAAAAGGTAAAAATGGTTTGATAGTATAATCAACACCACTGTGTTAGTCTATTATTGAGCAAATACCTCAACTGGGTAATTTATAAAAAATGGATTTTTATTTGGCTCACACTTCTGTAGGCTATACCAACATCGTGCCAGTACCTGCTTCTGGTGAGGGCTTTTGGGAGCTTCCAATCAAGTTCAAAGGCAAAAAGGGAGCAGGCATGTCACATGGTGGGAGAAGGAGCAAAAGAAGAGGGAGGAGGTGGTGCCAGGCGTCTTTCAACAACCAGCTCTCACATGAACTAATAAAGTGAGAACTCACTCATCATCCTGAAGAGGATACCAAAAGATTTATGGGGGGGTCCATCCCCATGATCCAGACACTTTCCATCAGGCTCTACCTCCAACACTGTGGATCAAATTTCAACATGAGATTTGGAGGGGCTAAAAATTCAAACCATATCAATCACCAAAACCAAAATTGGGAATAAAAATGGTGGCCAAATAAAAGCCAATCTAGATTTGGAGTCTTGAGGAAGAGCTAACGATAATCTAAAAAGAGAGTCAGTAAAGGGAAAAGGAACTGATTCAGAAACTGAAACTTAATCAGGAATAGAGTAGAGGTTCCCAAGTAGGATGTTGGAATCTACCCTCTGACAAATATGCACTCATGTGCAAAAAGGCCCATCGATGTGGCCTTCATCAGCAAGGGAATATCCTCAGAGGTGGTGATTAGATCCACTGGTGTCTCAACTAGGAATGTTTTATTTGTTAAATAAAGATTAAAGTGTTAAGAAAAAAGGTTATTTTCAAATGTTTTTTGCAAGAAGTGCAAATTAGAATGCTTTTATCATCAAATTAAATAAATACACATGCCCAGTAAGTACTTTAAATAAATGAGTTTACCACGGTTACACGTTTCTTCATATGGATAGATAGTAGTTTTATAAAGTTATAGATGTTAATAAAATTAAAGCTGTTAGGGAGTCTTACAAAAATCAGAGATAAAGGTGTTTCTTTTAGTGAACATACAGAAAATGACCCATTTCATCTGTTTGGTTATCCAGATTTGTGTATTTCATGGTGAAATCAATTTCTCTCTCTTAACTCTCCGATAATGATACATCATGAAAATAGACCAACTGGGTCAGGGCAAGATGTGATTTTGCTTTCCTCATATACTTGGCCATTGTTTCTAAATCATGTCACTCTGTCACTGCTGCTGGATTTCCAGCATTAATATGAGAGGCACTCAAATCCTTTAATCAATCCTTCAGTCTTTGTGTTGAATTCAGTGCACTGTTTTAGACTACACACACACGCACACACACACACATACATGCACCATGGAGTACAACTTAGCCTTAAAAAGGAATGCAATAATGTTGCTTGCAGCAGCTCAGAGGAAACTGTATATAAGAAAATTATCTCAGGAATGAAAACCAAACACTGTATGTTCTTATTAATCAGTGTGAGCTAAACACTGGGTAAACATTTGCAAAAAGCAATAAAAGAATATGAGAAACCAAAAAAGTGGAGGGTGTGAGAGGGATGTGGGATGAAGACTTGCCTATTGGACACAGTGAAGACTATTCTGGTGATGGGCACACCAAAGGTCCTGACTTAAGCATTACTGCAGGTATTCATGTAACAAATACACTTACACCCCTTTAATATTTTTAAATAAAACTTAATAAAACATTATGCTGTATCTACTCAGTTTGTGCTCTATAAATGGAACTCTACAGCATAACTGAGAGCACATCCCTTTTGCACAGCTTACGGAATATTTTAAATCCACCATCGAGACCTACTGCTCAGAAGACAAGATAACTTTCAAATTACTACTACTCACTGTCAAGGTACCTGACTCCCCAAGAACTCTGAGAATATATACAAGGAAAGTCATGTTGTTTTTATTCTCACTAAGACAATATCCATTTTGTAGCCCATGGATTAAGGAGTAATTTTTACTTTCACTTCTTACTATTTATAGATAGTGATTGCTCTCATAGATCTGGGCAAAGTGAACTGAAAGCATTCTGGAAAGGATTCATCATTCTAAAAAATACTATGAACATTCACAACTCATGAAAGAAAGCCAAAATATCAATATACCAATATTAGTAGGAATTTGGAAGAAGTTGATTCCACACCTCATTGATAACATTGTGGGATTCCAGACTGTGGAGCAGAAAATAAAGGCAAACATGGTGGAAATAGCAAGAGAACTGGGTATAATTAGAAGTAGCTGATGATTTGACTAAATTGCTGTAATCACCTGACAGAGTTTGAATCAATGAGAAGTTACGTCTTGTGGATGAGCAAAAAAAGTAGTTTTTTGAGATGGAATCTACTTCTGGTGAAGATGCTGTGAATATTGTTAAAGTAACAGTAAAGAGTTTATAATGATACATTAATTTCATGATAATGTAGTGATAGGTTTCTGAAGATTTCCTCAATTTTGAAGGATGTTCTACTGCAGGTCAAATGCTACCAAACAGCACCATATACTCAAGGGAAATCTTTCATTAAAGGAAGAGCCAATTAAGGTGGTGAACATTATTGTTGTCTTATTTTAAGAAATTGCCACAGCCACCCCAACTTTTCAGCAATTCCCCACCCTGATCAATCAGAATCCACCAACATCAACACAAGACTCACCACCAGCAAAAAGATTACAACTCTCTGAGGGCTAAGATGATTGTTATAATATTTTAGCAATAAAAATTTTTTAGCCAATTTATGAACATAGTTTTTTATACATAATACTATTTCACACTTATGAGACTGTAATATAATGTAAACATAACTTTCATATGCACTGGGAAGCCAAAAACTTCACACTGACTCTATTGTGACAGTCACATTTTTGTGACAGTCTGGAACCAAACCTGCAAATCTCTGAGGTCTGCCACTATCAGAAAATAATACCAAAACTTAATGACCTAGGCTATTACTTCAGAAACTGTTAACAAAAATAAAAGAACATCTAAGTCCAATGTAAGGAGAGGAGGGTAATAAAAAGGTGTAATATATAAATAAATGAAGTAGAAAATAGAATTGTGCACTTAAAAGACATCCCAATGAATCTGATTTAATAGAAAAGCTATGAACAAGTATTCAATAAATTGGAAAATTAATCTGATTGCCTTAGGTATAAAATGTTTAACCCTAAGGCAAAAAGCTGCATAGTGGGTATTGTATTAGTTTTCTGCATAATAGTCTTCATTTAACTGAAGGAATGGACGATGCCTAGAGGAGCACACCACACCATTCCCATCCTATGCATGGTGGCCATCATTTGACCTTATTCTAACCCTCTAATTTGACCTTGGCTCTCATGGTTGAACTTTTAAGAAGTCTTTAGATATATACCATGCCAATACATAGTTCACACATACTTATTTATAACAGCAAAATAATACCGAGGTTTAATTGTCCTGCTACAATATGAAGCTAAAGCTTCATGGAGATAGACAATAGTAAAATCCAATAAAAATTTTACAACTCTGCTATGTGCCAAACAATTTATTTATTTTTCTCAACACTGATAACATCCTCCTTAATGTTAAATCGACTTCATAAAATGAGAACATGAAGTAGAATCTAACCTTATGCAATTCACCCAAGTCATAGAATAGGCCCTGATCACCGATTCTCACATACTGCCCACTTCTTAACCTACACATTTTATTTTATTTTATTTCTATTATAAAACAAAGATTTTGGGTACATTTAAATCATAACAATCTTATATATAACTTGTCTAATAGTTATTTAAAATATTATTAAAGGGAAGTTTAGAAGAAATATTAATTATACATTATATTTTGCCCCCAATGGAGCTTATAGATCCAAATAGATGGAGTTTATTTCCTAAACTAATCTTGATTGGAAGAAATTTCACACCTGTGGAACTGATTTAGAAGCAATAGTTGTATCTTGAACATCTAATCTCAAATTTTTAAACATAATGTCTATTTTTGAATCCAGTTAATCCTGAAAAAGCTGTGTGCCTGATATTGAAATTGTTTTATTAATGCTACATTTATACAAAACAAAACTGAGACTATTATTTTTCTTTGAGACATTATTTTAGTTATTAAGTCAAACACTTAACTCTTCAATATATTAGTCTGGGGACTGAGGATATAAAGTTGATCAAAACAGAATCCACAAACTATGAAATTAGACAGGTGTGGAAAACAAATCATCAAATCATAACATATGTATTTATTCAAAATAAGAAGGGATTAATTCTTTATGTAAGCCTTGGGGGGAAGAGACCTATGTAAAGAGACAGATTCCTTAACCCAAAATGAAACCTCTTCTTGAATGTAACCTAACTTCTAAATCTAGAAGTTAATACTTTAAAATTGGAATATTAGTATTCAAACATAATTTCCATCACTAGAAAATACATTAATGAGATGGATTTCAAAGGTATGTTTTCTTTTTTAAATATTTTCTCTCATTAATATTTCTCTGAATCAGACTTTGAACATAGCAAAATTTGTTTGTGGTCTATTTCCACTCATAATCCATGGCCTATAGTTTGGTATTTTTATTTCACATACATTTGCCCTTTTCTGGGTGAAATTTTCTCTCTGGTTATTTAATAAGACTATATACTGGTCTTGAATTTATTATCTGAATCATTCTAACTAAGCATTTTTTAATGTGCATTGAAACCCACCTACAAGACAGATAACATTAAACACCAGCTCTTTCACAACCAATTTCACCCCTCTCACTTATTACCTGGACCTTTAAATAGAAAGCATAAACATTCACTTGGCAGGGAACATATACTACATTCTACAAAGAGTAGATTTCATGAATAGCCTCAGAATAGCTGTATAGGATAAGTTTTATTATAATGTTGGGATATCTATTTACATTTAAGAGTCTCATGATTTTCTAGTCTCATATTGCATTGCTAGCCACAATCTGTGGGACAAATATAGAATATACGTGAAGTTATGAAAGTTATGGGAATCTTTACCATAACCATTAAAACTGGTATTGCCATACCTAATATATACATTAGTTCTCAGAGGCCAGTGTTCTGATCTCCCACATGTACACAAGTACAGTCTCATGACTCTTTAAGTCCCTCAAGCATTTTGCAGAATCTATGCTAAAGATCAGGGAACAATTTTCCCTACATACAATTAATAAAATAATACTGAAACAAATCTTACAACATTCACTAATTTCAATTGCTCTTAGCTAAGCTTATTGAAGTATCAAACAAGGACATTAAAATGCTCCAAATTTTGTTCTTTTCTTATGATAATAGGATAAGACATTGTAGAAAAACCCATAGCAAATAGAAAATGGAAAATGTATGCATTTTTCTTGCATATTAGATCAGCTGATAATTGTGTATATCCCAGACATGATTACAGCGGAAAAAATGGGAGCAAAATGAACACCAGTGGACCTCAACAAGTGCCAGATTCTAGCCAACATGAAAAAGCCAGCTGTGTTTACTTGCTTCTCCGCCTATCTTCACTTCTCCCTTGAATGTATTTTCTGCAAAGTTCCCAGATATTTCATTTCTAAATGAATAGTTTTCACTAAACTGGATTATAACCAACTTCATCTTAGAACTTCCTTGAATTCTTTCTTAAGAATCACATCTAAGATTTGACGCCCAGTCCAGGAATATAATAAAAGGATGTGGTTTATTTTCAACAAACACAGTAGAGTCTTTCCTTCATTTAATGGTTTTCCAGAGAAACTCACTCTGTCCGTTCCCCTTGCTCCACCCAAGCAGCCCACAGGACATTAAACCTTACGGGGTTATTCCCCTAAGTCCCTGTTATTCTACTTCCATCTCTTTATTGCAAGTTGTTTTGATTACATTTTTGTTATATATTATGCAAATTGATTAAATATAAATAGGAAAAAGATAGTGTGGTTTGGCAAAATAGTATATAGAATGTTTGAGATCCTATAGTGTTATACCCTTCACCACTGGAAAAGAGTATTAAAAATGCACTACTTAGGAATAAATTAATAAAATTAGGAGTAAGTTATAAAGCTAAAGAATGATTATACAGAGTGATTTGCAACTCCTTTTAAGTTTTCATTTCACTAAAAATAAAAATGACATTGGAAATGGCATATATGATAGCACGATAGTCACCTTCAATCACTGTGGAAGGAGCCAAATCTATTACTTATGGGCCAACGTTAAAAGTAATGACTAAAAATTGTGCTATTTTTAAGGAATGGCAAGCACATTGTTTTGAAAAAGCTTAAATTCACAATAAAATGCGATCATTTATATATAGGTCTCTTTCTTTCCAGATTTCTTTCCAAAGCATTAGTTGCTCTCAATAACACCCTGATTGTGATTCTATTTGTAATCTTTCCAAAGAGTAATGTGAAATAAACTCTAGCCCATCCTTTTCATCCAATGTTGAAAATGCAGGATATTTGGAACTTACAAACGTTTTATTTGTAAATGGTCTTATTATATTTGGAAGATGTAAAATGCCTAACATTATCTTCATACTGACTTCCCTAGATTTACCTTGTGGAGGTAGATGTTAAATGACAACTCTCCTAGAAGCAAGCAGGTGTGGGTCTGGCTCTCGCACTTCCTGTCAGCAGGAAGCTGACATTTCAGCAGTAAAGTTCGATGTATTGGAGCATTGTTCCAGCCATAACAAATTGCCTAAATTATAAAATCCTGGCAACACATTCTAGCCATTAAGTCATATATCTCCCTATTTTCAGTGTGGAAAGCTTTTATTAATTCATAAAAGGGTTTTCTCAGCTGGGAGAAATTGGAAGCTGGCAGAGAAAACAACAAAAACTGGTCCACTCATTTCCCAGCTGAAAGATTTGACCAGATACATTAGCATTGGAATTATTTTTTAAAAATTCCACCCTCACTGAATGTTATATCTATATATGTTTTTTTAACATGTTGCTGCAGACTCAGATTTCCATCAAATTGTATTTTGCAAAATGTCAATTTCTAAGGAAAAGGATGCTAGAGATTGGGATCATTCGGAATCCATGAATCAATCTGGGATTGATGGATAGCTTAGCAATACTGAGTAATCCAATCCCTGATCATGAAAAATCTTTCCATTTAGGTTTTTTTAATTTCTATGAATATGGGGTGTGTATATGTGTGTGTGTGTGTCTATGGAGGTATAAGAAATTGACTCATGTGATTACAAAAACATTAGGAAATGCTATGATCTGCAAGCTGGAAACCTAGCAAAGCCAGAGGCGTCATACTGGTTCAAGTACAAAGGCCTGAGAACCAGAAGTGTCAATGATGTTAAGTTCCAGGGTAAGAGAAAGCCAGACTCAGATCAAATAGCCAAGTAGAGTGAACTCTCCCTTCCCCTGTTTTTTTTTTTTTTTTTTTTCTCTATTCAGGCTCTCAATGAATGGGAGTCTTCCCATCCTGCCCTGTCCATATTGGGAAGAGCAATCAGCTACTCAGTCTACCAACTGAACTGCTTATGCCATCTAGAAACCTTTTTATAGACACATCTGGAAATAACATTTAACTATATGTCTGGGCAACCCATAACCCAGTCAAGTTGACACATAAAAGTAACCATCACACATGGTTTATACTTTTCAGCATGCAGGTTTTACACATAATTTGTCAAGTGTATTCCATCTGCTTGAGAAGATACCACTCACTGGAAGAAAATATTCCGAAAGTAAGCATTCACCAAAGGACTGAATCCTGAATAAACTATACCAAGAACTCCAGAGTAATAAAGATGTTTAGGGAGGAAATTGCACTGTATCCCGTTTGTGCTCATGGTGACAAATTCTCTCAGCTTCTGTTTTTTGAAATCTCCATACTGCACTTTGATTTTTCAAGTACACTAATGCTTCTTATAGATTCTAGTTGGCAAAACTTTCCTGTCATTGAATATGTCATTTTAAAATGTTCTGGCTTTCAGAATACGTTAGGAAGTCTGCCATCAGCTTCAGCGTTGCCCTCATAAACATAAGTTATGTTTTTCCTCAAATTGTCTTCCTTTCTTTTTATATTTGCCCTTGATCTCTCCTTTTCAGAAATCTGATTCTGCTGTGGTTAAGAAGTAAGTCCAAATTTTTTTTTTTGGAATTTGATATAATTCCTTAATGTGTAATTGATCTCCTTCGTCAGTTCTGTTCACCATTATTTCTCGAAACATAATTTCTTGCCTTATCCTTCCTTCTGGAACTCCAAAGTGTGTATGTAATAATCTTTCACAACGTTCCTTTATGTATCTCATGTTGTTTTGCTTCATTTTTCCACGATTTTTCTCTACACTTTAGTTTCAATCCTTCCTATCAATTTTCTTTTGCTGTTTCCTTCTGATGCTGAACATATTCAATGAGCCCTTAATTACAGATATTGACTTTTTGGCTTTCATGTGCATATTTCTAAATACATATTATTTTTTGGTGATATTACCAATTTTTACGTAGTATGTGTGAATTTTTTATGTTTGTTAACATGTTGATAGCAGTAACACTACATTTTTTTCTTATAATTTTATCGTATGAATCATGTAAATCCATGATTCTACGGGTGTTTTTCCTTGGATCACACATCCTTTCCTTTCTTTGGGTCACATATCTTTGCAACTTAACAGGTCTCTCAATTCCTTCACATGCCAGACTTTGTTTCTAAAATGACATGGAGGCTGAATTTGATGTGCATGTCTCCTGAGACATCCTGACTTTTTCTTTCACAGGCAGCTGGAGTGATGGATGGCTCACCATAATCCAATCAAAATTAAGCATGGCCAGAGATGGTTTGCTGCGGCCTCCCTTAGTCACATTTCCACTCTAGTTTCAAACATCTTTAAGGGCACAGTCTGTCAGGTGTTATTGAATGTCCTTCTCTCAGCCAGGACTTGGACTTTTAAGCACTGTTCAACTGTATGAAATTTCATTCCATGTTTCCATCCCAACCCCTAGCTGCCCTAGGACTCAGCTAAGGTCCAGTGGGAAGAAATTGGCAGCCTTGTGTGGAGGCCTCTCCAGTTCCAAATGGTCACAGCAGTCAACGCAACCATCAGAAGCCCCACTGGAGTCTTTCTCTCTAATGTGTTCTATGATAACATGACTTATGTTGTAACCATTCTTCCTGATTTAAATTGTGAAAACTATGCTCTACTGCTAGCTTCTAGTTCTTGTGACTATCTTAGGGATATGGCAGCACAACTAATGATGACATATCACAGCCCCTACCTCTACAATGAAAACTATCAACAGACTCAGATGGAGGAAAGTGCAGAATGTTAGCACCAGATATCACAAAGAAACTACATTATTGTTATTTTAAGTTTTTAAAACAAATTTTTAGACTTACAGAGGTATAATTTACATAGAGTAAAATTAAAACTTGGTAGGTTTTGTGGATTTGGAAAAATTCAGACAAGTGTATAACCACCATCAAATTAAGATATAATGTACTTCAGTCACAGCATGAAATCTTCCTCATGGTCAGTTAACCTGTCCATGCCGACCCACCCAGTGTATGGGAATGACTGAGTGGATTTTGGCCTACAGTTTTGCAATTTCTTAGCATTTGTACAAATGGAATAATGAAGATGTACAGATGCTGTGTTTTGACACCAAACAGGTATTCCAAAAGCTCTGGCAAGGTCAAAATCAGCCAGTTTGATTGTTCCTTTGTCATCAATCAATAGATTTTGAGGTTTTATGTTTTGGTGAAGAACTGTGACAAAACACAATCCCTCTCACCAAGTGAAGAATCCATGAACTGACCAGGAGAGGTAGAATGGAAAGAAATTCAAAGATGAGCTATAACCTGGAATCCTGCATGAGCACATCTTGAAGACTGACTATATTTAGATGATGAAGTTCTTTTAACAGAGAAATTTCCCAAACTGCAGTGCTAGGAACCCCTTCCACTTCACTTTCTGGTCTGATTTTCTTCATGGCTACCACTTGACGTGTAGTTTGGTGTTGACTCATATACACCACTCTGTCAGTATCTGTTTTGGTATAATCTTCCATAGCTGATCAATAGGTATGGCACATTCTCAGCACCTCTACCCGGCTTACCATCCTGCGGTGGCCACAGTGACAGCTGCGACCTTAACTCCTCTCTCCATTAAGCCCTTTTTAATTGTGTTGTTTGTTTCCTTTATAATGAAATTTGAAAGTTCTTTACATAATTTTGGTCACCAGTCCTTCATCGCCTATATACTTCTCAGATATTTTCTTTCTGTCTGTGGCTTGCATTTCTTTTTCTAGGAAAAAGTGGTATTTATTGAAGAGCAGAAAGTTTTATTTTGGTGACTTCTAATTTATCTCTTTCTTCTTTGGTGAATTATGCTTTGAGTGGCCTAAGAAATTTCTCCCTAAAATTTATAATCATTGATGTCATATTATCTAGAAGTTTAAAAGTTTTAGGCTTTAAATTTAGGTTTATGTTACATTTTGAGTTAGTTTTGAATTTAGTTCCAGGTCTTAGTTGAACTTCCTCTTTGCACATGGATAGCCAATGGTTTCAGCATCATTTGTGGAATATGACTTTGTATTAGTGGTTATATTTCTGGTCTCCTTTTCCTGTTCTAGCAATGTGTTTAACCTTTGCTAAGAGTGCATTTCCTTGATCATAGATTTACTTAAATCTTGGAATTAATTCATTTTAAAACTATAGCTAGTTTATACATTAACTACTTTTATCATGTAATATCTTAAATTTCTAAGCATACTTGTATTTTCTTTCTAGTACTATTTGCTTCTCAACTATTTTACATCTGCTGTATCTAATCTAAAATGTAAAATCTTACCATGTTATCAAATACTGGAAAATCAAATTTTTAAATTTCCATTTAGGCTTATATAATTATAGTATATCCCCAAGATTATTACATCAACACCATTATAGGTCGATCTGTCTCTGCCTAAAAACATCTAAATAGATGATTAAATTTGCTTAATCCTAATACTAAGTAAACTAACATACTTACATCAGAATGTTTCAAAAAGTATTTGAAGTAATAAATTAGATATCACTATGTTTTCTCAGGGTTTTGTTTTCCCTGTTGGTAGAAATGAATTAATGGTAGCTAGCATAACTGTCCAAAAAAATATTCCTAACCATACATACTCATATTAGAACTTGTAGCCACATTCAAAGTCTCCCTGTCATATCTGGAAATTTTCCAAGCAGTTGCTCACATATAATCACCAATTAGAATGTCAGCCAAAGTCATCCTGCAGTGCCTGCCATATTTTCTATTTCTATTTCTGATTCTTAGACTATGCCAATCTCCATTGCTTGTAAAAACACCTGATAAAATATTATCATTCTTTGTACCTTTGACATGTGTTTATAAAAGTCATAAACCCCAATAAGAGCTTTATGACAAAAACAAAAGTCAATTATATGGCTCAAGCGTAAAACTGGATAACATTTCTCAAATCTTTATCCTTCCTTGGCTTGGGAGACACAATCAGCACCTGATTCTCTACATAATTTCCCTTTAATTCAGGTTTTTTAAATAATCTTTCATCTAGAGAGTTGGAAAAGCTCATATCTTATTTTCAGATCATTGGTCTCTTGTGCCTCTAGCTTCTCCCACTGGCAAAAAGTATTCTATATCTTTTCCAAAAACGAATATCGTATCTACTGATGTAATTGTCATATTTTGGACTATATGTTACATACATGGCAGATTGAACAAATGGCTTAATACACCTCTCTTATGGATCACAGAAAAGTATAATAAATGAATTTAAAATGATGGGCTCATTGGTAACTTTGAGTAAACTTCACTCTATGTAACTACCATTTTTCTTTTCCTCTTGACTGCTTATCACTACACATAATTTATTCTACTTAAGAACTAGGAAAATATCTGTGTTGTAAGAAAATATTCTAAGAATTTAATTTGTAGAACATATATGGAACACATATATAAATTTTAATGTCAAAATCATATTTTCTTTTTAATTTATTATCAAAATTAATGAGTTCCTGTAACACTTGAAATAGCTTTAAAAATCAAATCACATTTTCTTAAATCGAAAGAATTGTAATAAGATTACTCACAGGTCTTTAGCATCAATATTGACTAAGTATAATAGAATCTGTGTACAGAAAAATTTAAGGCAGTACATTTCAAAATAAACTGTGATGAAAGTTTGCAGTGCAACGTGTTGCTATGGTGACGAGTTAATCTGCAATTTCATCGTGTGTGCTAGCATTATTACTTCATTCTTACATTGGCTAATGGAAGTCTGTGGATCAACAACTATAACTGTGGTGTCAAGAAGAATTTATAAATTTGATGTCATGTGAAAATTTATAAACACATGATGTTGAAAACACTCAGCAAGTCAACTCCTCGCATACGTTTACCAAACATATACCACAATTTTTATTCAACTTAAACTCTTTCTTTTCTGAAATACTTATAAAAATATTAGTCACGGACGCTTTACCTTCTACAGAGGAATCATTACAGGAAATATTCCCAAGTAACAGAAATCTGAAAATAATAGTCTATGACCATTTTCTACCAAGAGGCCCATTTAGAAGAGGCATTGCCTTACTGAGAAACCTGCTTGAGCCTGCCCTGCAGGACCTGAATGGGGACATCTAGACCCAGGAATTCTAACTTCTAACTTAATTGCTGCTGAGGCACTAACTTCTAACTTAATTGCTGCATTGGCACTCTCCCCCAAATATATGCTTATCTTAAGGTATAAGTTATATGTAATACAATTCGCCCATTCAGTTTTGAGATTGGCAAATTTTGAGATCTGTGTCCAGTCATGTAAACATTGCCACAATAAAGATATAGAAGATTTCCCTTATCCTGAAAGGTTTCCTTATGTCCCTTTTTGACCCCCTTAAACCATGGTTACCATTTTCACCCACCTCTTCCTCTTTACAACATTTCATATTCTTAATTTACAGCTTAGCTCTGGAACATTATCACGACTATTTTACATGAAGAAGACTCTATTCTTACTCAAATCTCCTTCTGTTTCTGCTTCCACCTAAGTTATTTTGACACAACTCATATTCCATCTCATTCTTGCTCACTGAACTCATGAAGGGTTTACCCAAATAATTCATTTACTACCGAGTTTATTTTTAAATGGAGAACTAAATTCTATGTGTGTCTTTAAGTTTAGATCCTATAGAAAGGACAAAACTCATGTATTCGTTTTAAAATTGCAGACAGCATTGCCCTAAAAACAACTCTGCACCTTACTTGTCAGATGCCATGCAAGTCTTTGAAATGAAAAGGAAAAAACAAAAGTTTAAAATACAGTGAATTAAAATATCCAGTAGTTCCCCCTTTTTCCATGAGGGATGGCTTTCAAGATATCCAGTGAATGCCTGAAACCACAGATAGTACCAAACCACATAGGCACTGTTTCCCTACATACACACTGATGATAAAGCTCAATTCATAAATTACAGTAAAGGAATGGCAATAACTAATAATAAAATAGCCATTTATACTAATATGCTGCTCAGAATTTAACAGATAGAAGATTCATTTTTATCATAGATCTTAGCAACCTCAGAATACACTTTTTTTCTTTCTTTTATTAAGTAAAGAACTCACCTTAAAGGAAGAATTTTACTTCTCCTTCTTCCCACTGGCATACCTAAATTTCCAGCATTACTACTCTTGGGCTTTGGGGATATTATTAAGTAAAATAAGGGTTGATTGAACACAAGCACTGTGGTACCATAACAGCAGGTCTGATACTACTCAGAGTGGAGGGCTACGAGGTAGGGAGTGTGTACTTTGTGGATATGCCGGACAAAAGGGGGCTTCACTGTGGGCAAGATGGGGTAGGAGAGCAGGAGATTCACCATGCTACTTAGAATGGCACATGGTTTGTTAACACTTACGAATTGCTTATTTCTGGAATTTTCCATTTAATATTTTCTGGTGGTGGTTGGCCATGGGAACTGAAACTGTAGATTGACAGTGAAACCTCAGAAAGTGAAACCACAAATAACGGGGTAACTACTGTGTAAACAATTGAATTCATTGCTTACAGAAAAATATTTTAAATATTTGTAGAGAGAAAATGTCACTGATTTCTACATCAATATATTAATCTTACAAAGTTAAGTGGCTATTTTAAACCTCAAAAAATGAAATGAACCTTAACATATATTTGATGAAAATTCTAGGTTAAGAATGATAGATCAGTGATAAAAATAAACTTAATGCAACATTTTGTTGCAGATATAGAGTTATAATATTCCATGATATGATGGAGGTGTCCAACAATAGCTTCAGTTTGTACTTCCAAGTTTTTGATAATCACGGATGATCTGAACAGCCTAAATTAGTGGACAAGCAAGCCATTGAAACGTCTGAAAGGAAATGTGTTCTCCCTTAGAAAGCTAAAGAAATCGCTTCTCTTTGGCCCTAATAGGAAGTGAGAATAAGGGGACTCTTGATAAATATCTTAAATGGACACAGGTTCCCATGAAAATGAATAAGGACACAGAATGGACATTTTCTCCAGAACGCTGAACTGCATTTAATGGTAACAGTAGCAGAATAGGCAAAGAAGGAAAATTTGTTCAATGATAAGCAAGTAAAGTTAAAAGCAGAGGTTCTCAGCCAGGGGTGATTTTGTGCCCTGTGGAACATTTGGTAGTATCTGGAGACACTTGGTCACAAATGTGAGAAAGTATCACTACCACTTCACATGTGACCCAGATGCTGCTAAACTCCGACAATGCACAGGCCCCACCCTCCAAATAAAGCACTCCCAACACCAATGTCAAGAGCACTATGGTTGAGAAACCCTGCTCTTAAATTATGGAAATTTACACAAAACAGATCAACTTTCCAACAAGTTCAGAGATTTCTCTTTGTTCTATGCAGAACTCAGCAGCATCCCAGGATTCTTCTTGGTGAATAGGGTACATCCTACCCCATTAAGTAGGATGCTTGTCCGTGAAAAGATAAGTAACAGGGCAAAATTAAACAGAATGAAAGTGTGAGAGAAATGCATATCCCAAGACTTCAAAGAAAAAGGGGGAATCTAAACATGAGGATTAAGTGCCCCTCATGTGGTTACTCTGCAAATTCCAACCCTACCTTTACTTAGAAAACTCAGAGCAAAATCCTTAATTTCTGGAGGTTTCCCATCCCTCAGCTATAAAATGAAAACTTAACTTTAAGAAATAAATAATTATTTGGAAGGTGTTTATAAAAATGCCTGACGCATCATGTTAGTTACTGTAATTGTATGATGATACAAAGGCATTCCGAGATGTTTGTAGGAGAAAATAAGATTTGATCTGGAATGACAGAAAAGGGGGAATTTAGATAGGTAAAAAAAAAAAAAAGTAAAATAATAAACAATGGCATTTCTGTGAGAATAGTGTCATGCTATCCCTTTCCTTCCTGTGTCCTTTTTTAGTACCTTCCCAGGGGCTTCCACCTCCTGTTCCCCCCGATCCTCCTTTGTAATTGCCTCCAATGTGAGCTGAGATACTGCATAGTGTGGCTAATGTAGGGCAGGACATGAATGAGACACAAATTATTTTTTCATACAGTAAAGTATTTTCTCTACATTTCACAAGTCAAAATTTACTTCATTTTTAAAAAACTGCACTTGATGTATTCATCTATTTTTCAAATTGGCTTGGTTGTCCCTTATGTATTTCATAAGCATTAAAGGATGAATCTAGAATAGAAAGCATTCTGCTTTCCACATGCATATAATTTTATGCCAGAAACCAAAAAATGGTGCATGACTTCCAACGTCATGGCAAACTGCCTGATGCTCCTAGCGTCGGTTTCAGTGTATTTTGGAGAAGAAGACAGTCGTATGTTAAACTAAAATCCAAAATAAAGCTGTATGTGTCTCAGTCAAACATTACATAAACATCATCATACATTGTCCTCAAGAAAACAGGAAGAATTCTATACATAACCTAAATTGAGGTACTATCATAAATAACAAAATGAAATGCCAGTGCATCCATCTATATACAAGTAATTTTTAAAATAATTTAGTCTCAATAACAAATATTGTTTTCTGAGAAAATAAATAAGACTGGAGACCATAAGCAATTTCCTCCAAGGGCAGTCGGCATAATATTTTAAGGGTAGAATCAGAAATGCAATCTCAGTTTACAACAAGCTTTTCAAACTTGTTGATTCTAGAAAGCTTCTCTATTACTTTGGGGGTTAGGGACTCTAGTCCCTGGTATAAGGTGATAATGGAGATAAATCAAAACCTGTCACAGGCCCTACTTTATTTTTTAGAATTCATGTTTCCAAAAACACACACTCCCGGAGCATAATACTGCTTTCTTTTGCTCTTCTGTACAATTTCTGTCTACATATTATCCAGGTGAGTGAAAATTGAAAATCTTTAAAAGGATATTAATATCTGACAACTTTAAACATTCTCAAAAATACTTTTTAACAAAGAGAAGTAGATAATCTATATGACAAAATCACTGGCGTGAACAAAAAGCAAATATATATGCTGCAAGTGGAAGGTCTGAAGAGCTAAGTCACTTTGGTAATTTAAGAAGGCATAAGATGGCGACCATGATGCTATACGTGTCTACGGATGCATCTTTTATGTTTGGATTTTGTGGGAAACTGCCCATATTTCCTCTTTTAGCACTAGAGACTAGTTGAATCACCAGTGTCTTTCTACTTTAAATGGTCTCAAGATATTTTGAAAGAACAATTTAAATCGATTTTATTGCTCTGCCAACATAGCTATACTTCAGAAATAGGGTAGAAAATGCATATAAATTAGGTTATTTTGCAAATTGGTAACATTTTCGATATTATCTTCCCTTTCCTAATGGATTTAAATTAGAAACACTAATGACTATGTTAGCATATTTTGTGCTCAGTAGGAGACATCAATAGAAGGGTTCTTTGGGTACATTTAGAGAGAGTTAAACAGTTGAATATCATTAGCATCAAAATCAAAATAATATTTCACGGAAAATGTAAAGTTTTAAAGAAATGTCAAATGCAACTCGGGGTATTTTAAATACATTTACAGGACAGTTATAAACCATGCTGAAAGCAAGAACTTCTTGAAAAGCATAATTTTTCTTCTAGTAACTTAAAGTTTAAGGAAAAAAAAAGTTTCTATTCCTTTGTGAATCATGCTCAAGTGACCTCTGCTGTGGTCCAGGGTTTAAAAATATTATCCCAGAAATATTTATTCACCAAGTGTATGCTATAAGGTCTTTAACATTATTGTAGGAGAAATTATTACCTCACGGGCATGTATTCATTTTACATTTATATTACATAATCATGTTTTTATTTAAAACTGGAATATAAACTGGTAAAGTCAAAGTGTATTTGGTCACTCAAACACATGTCTTCTTGGTTGAGAGTTCAGGGTATGCACAAGTAGAAGAGTTTTGTACAACATAAATGCAACAAACACAGATAAGGGCACTAGAGTTGGGAATAGAAAAACCAGAAACTGAAGGATTTTCCTGTTTCATATATGTCCATCCTGCCTCTTTGCTTGCATCTCCCTCTCTTTCTCTCCCCTTCTCTCTCTGTCTCATTTTTCCTACATAATTGTTTTCTTAGGAATTTAGATGTGCAACAGCCTGATTTGCAGTGCTAACACCCTCAGAGTTATAGGTTTTTTAATGCCTGGAACACAAAGCATTGACCCCTGATCAGTTCTTCTTCTTCCTCAAGCCGATATTCCTAAATCTTACCCATTCTACTGTGATCACTAATACTTAGTACCATGAAGGAAAATCCCGTGTTCATCCAACAATGTTGTCACTTACTAGTTGAGAAATACTATGATTAAGGTAAAAAATAAAGGCAGATTCTTTGATATCATGAATTACAGTTTAGCCTAGTAGAGAATGTGTTTCAAATAATCACACTGACTGATGTAACTGATTAATGTACAAGTGGACATAACTGAGAAAAATTTGTAAGAAAAAAGATTTCTGTGCAATGTCTGGAAAAGTTTTTCTTACAAAGAAGGGTTAGAGATGTGATTGAAAGGATTAAGAAAAGCTCATCAAATTAAGGAAAAGAGGGAAGTTAAGAATAGCAATCTTGGGAAATAAACTATACACACAAGACCCTATAACATGAGACAGGATTGTACACCCAACATATTATGAGAAGGCCTCGTAGCTAGTAAAGACAGAGCAAGAACATGACTGAATCAGTAGAAGTGTGGGAGTCGGGAAGAGCCACTTCACTTGGTTTTACTAGAAACTGTGTGGGTTTGGCCTGTATCCTTACAATGATGGGAGTCTTAGAAGAATCTTAAACCAGGAACTTAATGTGACCTGTTTGAAAGATGTGACCTGTTTGTGACCTGCAAGAAAGAAAAAGATGGTAAAAGATAAGGGCAAGAGTGGATGCAAGACAAGTTGGTGGCCAAAGTAGTAGTGTAAATATCATAAGAGATAATAGACGTTTGGACTGATGATATTAACAGTAGAAGAAAGAGCAGAGAGAGGGAAGGAGCAAGGGGGTGGGGTCTTGGTGTGTGCCACACCTTTTGGAGGCAAGACATGATTATAAGAGGAACTTTACCTAACAAATGAAATCAATGTAACCTAGTTTCTTGTATCCTCAATGAATCCCCAACAATTAAAAAAAAAAGAAATTAAGAGACTTGTTTTAGAATTGAGATATATTTAAGAACAAAATTGATAGGGCCAAATTAAGTGGCCCTATCAATAAGGAGAACACACTAGAGTAAGGGACATGGACAGACAATGTGAACCCACCGACACGATTGCAGTAACTTAAATAGTTAGGGTTAAAGGTGCTTATGATGGGGTCCAAAAGATACACTAAAATCCTATCACCACTTCAGAATTTGACCTTATTTAAAAATAAGTATTTAGAGAGATAATTAATCAAGTGAAATGAAGTTACTAGAATGGTAATCCAGATGATTAGTATCCTTATAAAAAGGGGAAACTAGGACACCGAGGTGGGCACACTCAGAAGAAAGATGATGCATAGACGCCTAGGGAGAAGATGGCTGTGTGATGCTTCTATCTGAGACGCAAGAAACTCCAAAACTTGTCAGCAAAACACCAGAAGCTAGGAAAAGGCAAGGAAAATCATTTCTCTCTAGCTTCCCTAGGGAGCATGGCCCTGCAGACAAGGCGATGGTGGAATTCTACCTCCAGAACTGCAAGACAATACTTTCCTGTTGTTTTGAACTCCCCAGCTTGTTGTATTTGGCTATGGCTGCCCTAGAAAGCTAACATAGCTTGTAAGCTTGGAGAGAATTTATCTGCCCTTCCTGATGATTCAGATCGCAACTTTGATATGTTTAAAACATCTGAGGTAACATGACACAACAGATTTTATGCTGTAGAAGGTATAGGATTTCATACCCTCTGTAAGTTATTGATTTTAATATCTGGTTATACCTTCAGTTAAGGTATCAGTAGACAGCAGATCTAATTCTCCTTTATCTGTTCTAATTTTTAGTAAATGTGCTTATTTAAAACTAACACTTCTGAGGTTTATCTTATAGGGGTACAGGTGAATCTTTCTAAGAGTTGAATGTGAACGTTTTAAAGCAATAACTGAGAAAATGACATGAAGGCTGTGTTGACCAGTTTGACGGAAGTATTTCAGATTGCGTGTGAAAACCCCACACTGTACCCCAGAAGTGCATTAATGTACATAGTTACCATTCAATAAAAAAAAATAAAATAACATAAATAAATTACTGAATGACATAATAGTATTAAGAAATGTAGGCTTGGTGCCTGTAGCTCAAGCAGCGGAAGCACCAGCCATATACACCAGAGCTGGTGGGTTGGAATCCAGCCCAGGCCTGCCAAACAACAATGATAACTATAACCAAAAAACAGCCAGGCTTTATGCCAGGTGCCTGTAGTCCCAGCTACTTGGGAGGCTGAGGCAAGAGAATTGCTTAAGCTTAGCAGTTGGAGGTTGCTGTGTGCTGTGATTCTACAACACTCTACACAGGGTGACAGCTTGAGACTCTGTCTCAGAAAAAAAAAAAAGTATAGCCACTGGATATGGGTGATCCTACCTCTAATCCTAACCCTCAGGGGGGCCAAGGCAAATTGACTGCTTGAACTCAAGAGCTCAGGACCACCTTGAGCAAGAGGGAGACACCAACTCTGCTAAACATTACAAAACTAGCCAAATGTGGTGGAGGGCGCCTGTTCCCAGATACTCAGGAGGCTGAACCAAGGGGATCCCTTGACCTGAAGTGTATAAGGTTGTGAACTATAATGCCATGACACGTTACGTTGTCTCAAAAAGATAATGCCAAAAGTGAATTGTAGGGAGTAGATACCTTTAAACATACTAAGGTTGGCAAAGGCCAGGTGCTGTGGCTCAGCCTATAATCCTAGCACCGTGGGAAGCTGAGGTGGGTGGATTGCTTGAACTCACAAGTTTGAGACCAGCCTCAGCAAAAGCAAAATCTTGTCTCTACTAAAAATAGAAAACCTGAGGCAAGAGCATCGCTTAAGCTTGAGGTGGAGCCTGCTGTGAGCCATGACACCACTGCACCATAATCAGGATGACAGCTTTAGACTTTGTCTCCAAAAAAATGGTTGGCAAATTACTGCACATAGAAATTAAGTTATTTTTCACAGTCCATATAAAAACAGAATTTTGAGGCTAAAGAACATTAAACTTGGCTCAGTGCCTGTGGCTCAAGCGGCTAAGGCTCCAGCCACATACACTAGAGCTTGCGGGTTTGAATCCAGTTCCATCCTACCAAACAACAATGACAACTACAACCAAAAAATAGCTGGGCGTTGTGGGGGGGCACCTGTGGTCCCTGCTACGTAGGAAGCCAAGGCAAGAGAATCACTTAAGCCCAGAAGTCTGAGGTTGCTGTGAGCTATAATGCCAGAGCACTCTACCCAGGGAGACAGTTTGAGGCTCTGTGTCAAAAAAAAAAAAAAAAAAAAACAAACAAAAACATTAGACTTTCTTATATTCAGAGAGATTCTTACTGTTCTACTAAAATGAAATAAAAATAGAAATCATAAAACATACAAAACCTATTTGTGGTGTTCCTGGGATTTCTGGAGTAAATACTAACATCACCAACTCACTCACATATTTTGGATATGATGCTAAAGAAAAAGAAACTTTGGGTAGTTTCGGCAGGTTTGAACGCAGCCCAGGCCAACAAAAACAACAATGACAACTGCAACAAACAAAATAGACAGGCGTTGTCACAGGCACCTGTAATCCCAGCTACTTGGAAGTCTAAAGAAAGAGAATCGCTTAAGCCCAAGGGTGTGACATTGCTGTGAGCTGTGATGCAATGGCATTCTATCCAGGAAGACAGCTTAAGACTCTGTCTCAAAAAAAAAAAAAAAAAGGAAAAGAAAAGAAAAGAAAGAAAAACTTATATTCAGACACAGTCTCATTCTGTTGTTCAGGCTACCATGTCCTAAAATCAGCCTAACTGACAGCAACCTCAAACTCCTGGGTTCAAGCAATTATCCAGCCACATCTCCACCACCAACTCCTAGTAGGTGGGACAACACGCAACCACTACAATGCCTGGATATATTTTCTCTTCTTAGTAGAGATGAGGTGTCAGTCTTGTTTAGGTTGGTCTCACACTTCTGAGCTCAAGCAATAGGGACCCACAGAGCTAGGATTAGAGGTGTTAGCCAACACACCCAGGCTAAAGAATATTAAAAAAATTTCAGGTATACTAAAAAATACACACATATTTCATGTCCTTAAAAGCGATGGAAGAACAATCACATCCTGCACTCACATGTAAGCCATAGGAAGTTCTTTCATTCTCACTGTAACCTAGAAGGAATATCACTGAAAAGTAAGGTCCTTCTGGAAATTAAAACCAAGAACAGGCATAGTGGCTCTCAATTGTATACCTAGCAGTCTGGGAAGCCAAGGAGGGAGGAATGCTTCAGCTCTTAAGTTTGAGACTAGCTTGAGGAAGTATGAGAACTCCCCTGTACTAAAAAAAAAAAAAAAAACATTAGCCAGACAATGTAGAGAAACCTGTAGTCCTGGCTATTTGGAGGCTGAGACAGAAAAATCACTTGACACCAGTAGTTTAATGTTGCTCTGAGCTCGGCTGATGTCATGGCACTCTAGTGTGAGGCAAGAGAGTGAGACTCTTTATCAATAAGAAAATAACAATTAAAAAAAAATAAAAACAAGAAGAGAGATACCTTGATGTAAGAACAAGGGAAAGAAACCCAGGCTTCTCAGAAATCACTTCCAATGAAGCTGAGCGTCCCCAATCACACTGTATTGTGTGGTTTCCTCCCAGAACTTGGACCTCTGACCAATGTCACCTGCTTCACTCACTCCAACCTACCTAGGGGCTTGAGTAGCATCTGCTGTGTCTTCACCTTCCAGGGTTCTTTGCTTTGCTCCAGACAGGTGATGAGGTCTGGCTCAGAGACAGCAAGACCTGTTTTAGTAGAAAAAAAATTGAGATTCTTCAATTGGCAATCTAATGCTTTGGTGAAGTAGAGA